>JAQFJB010000019.1:27150692-27162893 GCA_029874875.1 Naso minor
TCCTGAAGTGCTAATTACACATGTTGTATAGTACAACGCATTGCTTTTCAGAACGGCTCTCGGAAAGGAACAGAGCCATAGGATCCGGCTCTCTTCAACGAGCCCTAATTCCAATCACTAACATCCAAAGCCTATTATTTACTTATTCTATGAAACATAACACAAGATCATGGCTTGTTGAAAGGTCGTCCCTCCGGGTGTCCTTTCACACAGACAACATTTTGGCATGTGACAGCAGAAAAGCACAACCTCAATTAATAAAATGAACAACGGTTGCATTCCAGACTGCTTTGGTTTCAGGGTATAAGTGTTACTGTTCATGATGGCTCACTGTCACACTCTCACCACTTACTGGGACACTTAATTACATGTATGTATTTCTCCTTTTTTTTAACCAGGTAGATGTTTGTTTGTTTTTTTAAGAGTGACCTGCCATGGGCAGCAAGAATATTGTAACAATAAACACAATACAAAGAGACAAATCCAGCTGTAATACGTCTGAATGAGTGAGCATGAGATCCATCTAAAATGCAGATACAAACTTAGAATGTGTAAACAGGTACAATTTCTGTCAAAATATGAGAACAGTCACAATCATGAAGAGTGCTGTTTTTGCAATCTTTTGAAATTGACTTAAATTCTCCCAAAACAATCAGCTCTGACGATTCAGAGTCCTTCTGCAGATTATTTCCCAAAAGAGGGACAATGTGTTTGAAAGCTTAACTATTGACCAGCATGTGTAGAATACTGATGGAGTGCAGTACATATTGGTTTTGGGTTTTTACACATGTATGTACACGGATAAGAGCAAACTGATCCAAGGAGAGATTTTTTTGTGTACAAACAAACCAATGCGAAGCGTGCAGACTAACATAGACGGTCATTTTGCTGCAGTATACAAATTACAGTGGTGTACAGGTTGTGCTGAAAACTCAGATGATTTATTAATAACGTCATTTTTGAAATCTGCATGAACTGATGAAGGACAAACAGTGCAAAATATCACTTGTTACTCATAAAAACATTCAATATTTCAATACAAAGGAAAAAGAAACCTTTGCCCAGACAAAAAAAAGTCACTCTGACAGTAAAACTGCATATTGTTTTTGCACATTCCTCAATCTAATCCTGTGTTATTATATTTTGTCTCTGTTAGGTTGGTAAACTACTGATGGAGAATGCCCAGCTGGCATTACAGTCTGACAGCATGAGGTCCAAAGCTGCTGCCATCCAGGCCAGGTCAGCTGTATTTGGCTGCAGTTTTCCTGAAAGCTCTATCGCTCCTCTCCCTCGATCAATGCAGTCCAGACTGTACTGGGTTGTACATCAGGCATGAGATCACAGCCCATAAACATATTACACCCATTTATACAGTTTATGGCCAAAGTGATCAGGTACCGTGGAGAAACAAAATACCATTTTTTGTATTTAAAATTGGTGAAAGAGTCATACATGCTGATAGAAAATGTGGGGTTATCATCACTGGCACATGGAATCAATTATGAAATATTGATATATTGATAACGTAGTTGTTGAGAAACCCCCAGACTTCCTGTTTTGATCCTGCTGCTCGGCTTTTCCTGTCCTCTGTTTTCTAACTCAGGCCAGTTCCCGCTCCTGTGAGCCAGCCTGCATACAAACCCAGCCTGGGTTTTGTGCCGTGTCGGCACTTTCACTTATGTATTGATGCAGAGTGACACTGAGTCACCCACCACCACCACCACCACCACCACCACCCACCATCGTTAGCTCCCTCAACACACACACACACACCACCCGCTCACTGTCTGCCATTAACCCCTGAAGGACAGAGGCGACACGCTGCAGCTTGAATCAAAGACACCTGTTCTATTTATAGCTGCGTCTGCCGACTGGCTGAGTGACTCTGTGACTCCGTTTGAGAATCAAATGATTTCAAGGTCTTTTATTTTCCATTTAGTTGTAGTTAGCAGTTAACCTTCGCAACTCTGTCTGTCTGCCCACATGTCTGCATGTTGCTTGTTACATATTGTAACATATTTTGTTCTATGTTGTTACAGTCTCTGTCCTGTCAGTTTGTTTCTGGACTGTGTCGTTTACCTGCCTGCTAACCTGATTGTGCATGCTGACATATTTTGTGTTGATGTTTTTTAACCTCTGTCCTGTCAGTATGTTGCATGGCTACGTTGTTGGTCAGCTTGCTTGACCGTATGAAGCTTTGTGTGTCAGTGTTGTTGACAGTGTTGTCTAATAATGTTACTAATTCACTAACTATTTACTACTAACTAATGCTACTAATTTTTTGTAATGTTTTCTTTGTGGTACTTTCTATCTGGCAGTCAACACCCTGCCCAGGGACTTCAGTTGAAAACTGGCCACCCAGCACACTGGCACAGTTACAGAAATGTTAATTGATGTACATTGTCCCTGCACAAATATACTAAAATGGAATCTCCTTTTGATTGAAGTTAAACTGAGTATTTGGCAAAGTGAAGAAATGTGCAGTTACTTCAGGAAAATATAAACTCTGTTGCAATGGATTAAAATAAATGTATTTTCTCTGACAATTCCAACATTTCTAAGTAATGGACATCTGCTGTGGTTAAATGATTAACAAACGCTAAATATGGCTCAGTAATGTTGACATTACATCATAGGTGCGAGACGGAGGAGAAGAACACCAGGCGTCTGGAGCAACAGGTGGATCTGCTCAGGCAGACAAAGAGGAAGGCAGATCAGAGCAGCGTGACGCTGCAGGCAGAACTTCGTCACTCCATGGTAGAGCTGCAGGAGCTGCACCAGCAGTTCGAGGTCACTAAATGCACCGCAAACACCTGCATGACATCATTTTCTTTGCTTCCTTTTAGCTTATTTGTCTGCCCACTGTGCTTTCTTCTTTCTATCTTCTCATCCTCCCGTATGCACACACACTTCAACCTTTTTAATTTGAATGAACCCTTTATTCAGTCAGGTATTGAAATAAAAAAGTAAATTTACAACAACAGCCTGGGAGTGGAGTACATGACTTCTATGTCCACTCATCAGGTTATTATGGAATTTTAGCCACCAAAAATAATCTGCCTACCTCAACTCTGATATTTTTTGCAGGGGGGCCTTGGCAGGAAAAAGTTTGGGAGTCTTAGAATATCATCAGTTAAGGAAGGTGAAATGGTTTCATTGACGGGCTGAAAAAATTAAGTTTTGGGGTAAATGTATCTTTTGGGAAAGGAAGAGGAGTGTGTACATTAAATCTACAAGTGTACATCACACTACTGCAGAGATGCTAACATGGCTGTGTTTATATACAGTCTGAGTAATCTGATGTTAATTTAAGCACAGAGAATTAGAAAAAGAAAAAAAAAGACAACTGAGATGCTTCATGACCATGACTAGGAAGTCTGGTTCTAAAACAGGAGAGAAGTAAAATGATAAACAGTGTGTAATATATTGTCTTCAAACTTGGCACATCATATGATGCATCCTGTACCTGCTGTGAGTGTGTGTGTATGTGTGCATTTGAGTGTGTGTGTGTGTGTGTGTGCACTGTGCACACTTTTTGGAAATGTGACGCTTCACCGCCTCCACCGATCCCTCGTCCCTTCACCCTGACCTCATCCACCCCTCCCCTCTCCTTCCTGTCCTGCCTCTTTTTCTTTGTTTTCTCATTCCTGCTGACTAATGCCTACTCCCACTGACGTCCACTCTATTTACCTGCATGTAGACACACACTCACACACACACACACACTCACACACACACGTATGCACACATCTGAGTTACTGATTCTTCTTTTCTTTCTGCCTCTGCATTGCGTGGACAGTTTGCTGCCACACACACACACACACACATATATCTCTCTTGCACTGTTTTTCTCCTTTTCATTCATTCTGTTATTCATTCACAAATCACCTTCATTTCTCTCTTTGTGCGGTTTTACTCTTACGATTCTCACTCTTAACATTCACTCTCCTCTTTCTCTCTCTCTCTGCCTGTGTCTCTTCCTGTTTCTCTCCCCCCTCCCTCCCATTCTTGCTCCCTCTGGTTGGCTGTTTGCAGTCAGCCCGGGCTCTACAGCTGCAGCGGGCTGACTCCTGCGATGCTCTGTTAGTGCCGGCTACAGCAGCAGCCACAGCAGCAGCAGAACGGGAGGAGGAGGATGGCACAGGGATGGAGCTCACCCAGCTCCTCAAACGAATCAGGGCGCAGTGCGATCACAGCAGACTTCCCAGCCTGGGCGAGAGACACACCAGCCTGGGCGCCGTGTCAAATCTGCTCTCAGACTCAGTCGGGCCTAGCAGCTCTGGAGCAGCAGCAGCAGCATCCAGAACACAGGGAGGAGCTCTCAGTGAGGTACTGCACTCCTTGCATCTTCACTTAGCTTTTTTTTTTTCTATGTCTCTGTCATGTTGCCCTGGCTCACTGCCAGCCAGACACACCCTCAAGATCAACTCTTGGTCATCCCATCAGAAAGGCAGCATGATGCACATGCTAAGCTGGAGTGTTTGTTGACTGTGAGTCTGTTGGTTTAGGACTCACTGAGCCTCTCACTGCTTTTTTTTTTTTTTTGCGTGTATGTGTCTTTCTGTATTTACCCTCTTGCAGGTTCGTGTATTCATTGTGTCCTTACTTACCAACACCTGTTTATTGTAGTCACCACACTGAGTCAGTGATCCCTGGTCTTCATTAAATACTTAAGAGCCAAATTACAACCTGAGCATTTTCATCTATCTGGCAGATTTTTTTTTATCCTTTTATCTTTTAGTAGGACAGCATTTCTATCACATATAAAAAAGTGTTTCTGCTGTTATTTTTGCCTTATTTTCACTGTCCTCTTTTTTGTTTTTATGAGAAAAAAAGCACAGCATTGCTTTTATTATCCTAGTGCTCTGGTGCCACAGCACAATGACTTTGGTCTGACAGGGACAATAAAGTGTCTTGGCATAAGGCTATAAGCTACCACTGTGCTGAAAATGGAGCAGGTTCTCTGAAATGCCGTTGTTTACCTCAGACGTTCTGTCTGTCCCACTAGTGTAACGGTTACACAATGCTGCAGTCAAAAGGCTGCATGATGTCCAGAAATATAATGGGTGATATTTACATTTTTAAGCAATGAAGTCTTTAATTATCAAAATACAATCAGCATTATATTGTTGTGTTACTATGATATACCTCCCTCATGAGAGTAAAATCCCAAATTGAGTGCAAATATATTGAATAGTCAGATCTGTGTTGCAGCCACCAAAACTACTTAACAACATGATATCTAATAAATTTCCAGTGATCCTTCTGGATTTTAAAGATATTTTGTGGAATCTTGTGTTTCAGGTCTGTGTTGGGTGCATTTCTGACTTTTCATTTTGAATCCTGCATTATTTACATGTATTAATGCAAGCTTGCTGACCTCTTCTTTCCCTCTTGCCTTTGCTTACATAATGCTGCTTTTCTTGTTATGGGTGTGAAAGCAGTGGCAGAGATGTGTGTTGTGTCATGCAAGTGGGTCCTGAAGCATGTGCACAGTTTCAACAAATATTGCTCCACACTGCCACCGGTGGCCAAAGACTCTACATAGTCTCTCTGAGGTGGCATTCACACCAGCTTTGTTTTGTGCATTTGAACTGAACCCGGAAGAGTTGGTTCGTTAGAGTTGGTGTGAACACAGTCCGAAATGTCTGGTGCAAGCCATATGAGCCAAACTTTGGTCTTCCTCGTGGGGGTGGTCTCAGGCCTCTTGCACTTGAACTCTTTGGTGGTTCATCAGTGGTGTGAACCCCACCCGCACCATCCGGCTGTGTAACATGCATTCATTCATTCTGAAATCATTCATTCACGCAGATGTACTGATTCTATAAACATAAGCTGGTCCACTTTTGCTTTTGTGAACGCTTACCTCACTGGTCCTCTTTGTAACAAGTTGTGGTAGGATCTCATCAGAGCCATCCATCTTCTGTAGCACATTCCCCCCGTCTGCAGAACATCTTTAATGAAATGCAGGTATTTTATAAATTATTTAGTGCACGTTGTTTGAGCATACACTGATATGCACCGTCTGCTGATGTGTACTCCAGATTAAGACCAGCCTGAGAATAAGCTGCAGATGCTCCATGATGTAGGCTATAGGAGAAATTGCGAGGGATTTGCCTTTTTGTCCGATCTATAATTTTACAGCATTTCCGTGAACAGGACTTTTGTTTACAAATTTCAGTCCATTTGAGTTTTGCTTTTGTGAACGCGAACAGAACCAGCTGAAAAACAAAACAATGTATCCGACTCACACCTGGTGCGCACCAAGGAAGTGGACTGTAACATGTGAATGCAGCCTCATTTTCTGAATTAGTATGTCAATAACAATATGAAGAGATGTACAGACACACACGTAACACCAGGACAGGAACCATTCTCTCTACTTAAACAGTTCATTTTACCAAAGTAGGACTTTGCTTTGTTTGTTTGTTTGTAACAGAGTGTTTTTACACAGTGGTATTGGTACTTTGGTTAGAATTTTTAGCTGTGACCAGCAGCACTATAGGTCGTTCCGTTGGTCAGTTGGTCACAAAAATTCTCCACTCTCTGGCAGCCACAGTTTACGCTCTAGGAGGCAGGAAATTTGTCATGAAGGTCAAGTGTGTTTGTGCGTGTGTGTGTGTGTGTGTGTGTGTCTTTCCTGGACCCCACGACTTTAATGTTAAATTTTAGTGTTAAGATTTAAGTTTATGGGTAAGGTATGAAATGTGGTTAAGTTAAGGTTAGGGTTAGGGTTGGGCTGCAAAAATGAATGTAAGTCAATGTAAAGGCTCCACAAAGATAGTAGTACGTGTGTGTGTACGCGTGTGTGAAGATGTGTATTTCTGTTCATGCCAAATGGCTAAAAGGAGGCCTATTGCAAAAAGACACATAACTTCCGAAAGGATTCACAGACTTGCACAAGATTTACTGGAAAGGTTGGTCATGAGCCAAAGGACAGCTGATTAACTCTTTGGGTCAGCTGGCAAAAAAGTGGGCATGGCTGTGGGAGTGGCCTGCAACAAAAAGGCGCATAACTTCTAAATGAATTCATGTACCATGGCCAAATTTTGCAAAAACACACACACTTTCATTGATCATGATTGGCCCCATATCCTGCCATAACTCGTCAACCGTTTGCCATAGATTGTAGACTCTTGTGGGATTCATCGTTACACACAATAATTTTTCATTTATGATGCATCTGTAACATTGCTAACATTGCTAAACATTCCCAAGGCGACATTTTAGCTCTTGGTTGCAGCTGTTGCGAATCCACGCTTGTTAGTTACCTTTTTCAGTTTGCTGCCTGAAATGACAGACTGAACAATAAAGCCCTTGCCTTTCATCAGAATCTGATAACACTAATGATGCAGGAGGATCTCAACATGAATTTGCCTGTTGGCAACAGCAATTTGAACTGACACAGACTTTATGCATCCAAAAGAAGAAAATGAGACTGCTTGGAATAATAAAAACACAGAGAATTACTGACATGATTTGAATCATTATCTTCTGTTTTTACTGGGAAAATATTGTCATAACTGTGCTGAGACAGCGTTGCCGCTTCACTGCTTTTGAAGGGAGTGAAGACAGAGGGTGTGAAGCATCGAACGGCTGCACAGTGTGTCAGCACAGCAGCTTGCTCAGCTGTGTGTACATGCAGGCTCTGGTGTCTGTTTACCTTCCTCACACACTTCACACAGCACCACCTGTCGCTGCATCTCCTCTCACTGTCTAACTGAGTGCCAACGGGACCTTGAAACTGTTAACAACAAGGTGTGTGTGCATTAGGTTGTTTTACAGGCTTCACATCAAGCACTAAGTTCCATTATCTTGTGCTGATGTTAAATCCAACAATCCATATATATATTTATATATGGATATATGGATGAATGGATATATATATCCATATATATAATCCATATTTGCTGGTGAGGGTTGGGTCCTTGTGTTTGGGTGAGATGGCGGCAGAGGTGTTGCTGTATGTGTTCTCGTGACTCTTTTGATGTCGGATTTCTGTCACATCATCCAGGAGGAGGCAGCGTGGGAACAGGTGAGCCGTGGCAGTGCTGCCCTGCGGGAGGCGCGGGCCGAGTTAGCTGAGGCCAGGAGGCAGTGGCACTCCCTGCAGGTGGAGATTGAGACCCTACATGCGTTGGTAAGGAAACACACACGATCACCTACTGTATCACCACTTCCAAATGTTGCATGTTTTAACTCATTAACTACAAATTGCATGTAATTTGCATTTTTGCCAACCATGCTCCAAAGCTTTTCATAGTATTCACCTTTGTAACTGTCTTTGTAAATATCCTTGATTCCTATTTATACCTTGAGATACTATTTACTACGGTATGGAAATTATTGAGTTGACTTAATATATTTATTGCCAGAGTTAAGTGACCCACCTGTGGTAGGAACGTAGTGGTGAGCAAATCTTGGAGAATAATTAGCAAAAAATGGCGTTAGTAATTACAGTACTTAAAATATGTAAAACCACCAGTATGTTCTGTTAAAACTGTTAACTGCATCGAATAGGATTTAAAATATGATTACAAGACTCAGAGTCTACAGTCATGCTAATACTGTACTCATTCACTTTAGTGTTTGAGCTAAATGCTAACATAAGTATGCTAAAATAGTAACTTTTACTTGGTACACTGTTGGCTGTGTTTTCCATGTTAGCTTAGACTACACCCACTTTACTCCATATTAATTTAATACACATCAGCCCTAAGATGGAGCCCTTTGGAAATGCTGCTGTCCTGGTTTTATTTTGAAAACATTGCATCTTACTGTGGACGGGTAGAAATGTGTTTGGAATTCATAAATACTTTTCAGTAAAAGTTTAAGTTAAAGATTATAATTAGGCCTACATACCTTTCAAAATCAAATCTTTTTTTGTGTGGGAAGTCTTCGCCCATAGCCATGGCTTCCTCTGGCAATGGATAATGTTCCTGGGAGGGATGGAGTATGCCGCCATACTTGCTCTGGGACGACTCACAGTCTACATTTTCCACCACCATGGCTGCTTTATACTCCTATGTTGCGCAGAGTAACAATTTCATCTCGTCATCCGTCTGCAAGAAGAAATCTCTGGTCTTGCTCGTGCTGCTCGCCATCTGTGGGTCTGCCTTAAAATGAGGTGACCACCCGAGCAACACTTCCTGTTTACACTGGCTCACGCATGCTCATGGCTCATGGCTTGCTTTAATGTCTCGGACTTCTGAGGCTTGGTTGCTTGTACAATGTATTTAGTAAGGCTTGGCTGCAGACTAAGGAACAATTAAAAGTGGGCTTAACAATTAAGCGGTGCTTCTCTGACGTCAACCTGGTTCACTTCGACAAGCACCATCTGTGGTTGGATGGCATCCTTTATCGTCTGGACTCCATTGTCAGTTCATTTTATTTACATTGAAGCACAGACAAAACTCAAACCTTAAAATCGTGGCAAAAGGGGTTTTCTCCGACAGTCTTTTTCTCACAAAAACTTTCAGCATCTCCTCACTCTCTTGAAGTCTCCCACCTGTTCTCACCCATTTATCAACTTGGCCCCTTCTTTTCAAATTCACACCTTCCTTGACTAGGTAAACCCACCCCCTAGCTGGACAGCCATACAGGACAGCCAATAGGAGACAGTGTGCCATGACACTACTTTTCAAATTTGGCGGAGTAAAACTCGTCTGCCAGTTATCAAATCAAACCTGCTCCACATTGGATTAATGGTTGTGATTTACGGCCAGGATTGGTGGAAATCTGTCTGATGGCATTGGGGCCAGACCCTCCTGCCAGAGCAGTTAAACCATTCGCTCAGCAGATTGGTCTGGTTCCCGGACTAATAAATCATAGTGTTGGAAACTTTAAAATTCTTATCTGCTGACGGCACTAAAAAAAAGTGTCAATCTCATCCGTTCACTCAAGGAATCAACATCATCATTAAGATTCATCCTCTGGGAACTATGAATTTCTGTGCAGAATGTCATGACAGTCTGTTCAATACTGGCAGATACGGGGCTCCCTCGTAGTTCAGTTGGTAGTGTGGGCACCCCATGTACAGAGACTGCGTCTTCGCTGCAGCAACCCTGGGTTCGATTTCACCCTTTGGCCTTTGGCTGCATGTCAGTCCCTCTCTCTCCCTTCCATTTCCTGTGCAATACTTCAGCTGCCCTCTGAAAAATAGAAGCCCCAGAAAAAAACAATAATAGCATATATCATGATACCAAGTAATTATAATAATGAATAAATGGTGTGTGTAAAAGGTGCTTGGTGGATAGTTTTGGTAAGGTGGATAGTTTTGATAAGGAGTTGAGCAACATTTCACCCACACAATTATGTGTTTGTGCACTCAAAACATGGTAGCTTCCTTGTGGCTGCCGCAGGGACCTGGGTTCAGTTCAAAAGAAGAGTCAAACCAAGTGAAGCCAGTCAAAGATGATATTCCTGTTTTGCATCTATTGCACTCTGCCCAGTTTTAATATGATTAAACATGTGAGTGATTTTAAAAGATGCTGATAACTTTGTAGTTCATAATCCTAAAGTTCTCCCCGTCTTGCTTTTCAGGAGAAAGGCCTGGAGAGCTCCCTGCAGAGCACCCAGCAGCTGTACTCCAGCCAGCTACAGGACCTGTCCCAGGTGATCGCTGGGCTCGAGAGTGAACTTGAGCAGGTGAGGAGCGGGCTGGCCACCCAGCGCCAGCGCCACAGTCATCTCCTCAACACCAAGATGAAGTTGGAGCGTGAGATCACCACGTACAGACGTCTGCTGGAGCGTGAGGAGGACAGGTGAGGGCAGAAGGAAAAAGGAAATAGAAATGAATGGACTCTTTAAGAGGAAGCAGGAAGGAACGTTTACATGGAGTTTTATGGTGTCAGTGTCAACAAGGAAGATAATTTTTATTTGGTGGTTGTGGAGTTTTTGCCAAAACGCTGGAGCAGCTTTATCTTAAAATATGAGACAGTGAACATTGCAGAACAAATTGAAAAATACTAAATAAAATAGTATGTTACACAGAAATATCCACTGTTTACAGCATTTTTGTGAATTTTTCATTCATTCATTCATTCAAGAGCAAACTTTACGCACTCATTTGTTGAGTGGCATGACTAAGACTGCCACGTCTTTATCAGAAAGTAAACAAAATGGTTCCATAATCCTTTCCATTATGCAGCTGTCAGACAGATCATTTTATGGGGTGGCATCGTTCTGTCGAGTCAAATCCTACTATTCTATCGTTGACAGTGTAGATCTAACTAGAGAAACTGAAAATCCACAATAATTAGGCAGAGACATACTCGGGCTGCAGAGTACAGCCAAGCAAAATAATAACATGTAACAGCAGTGACTTTAAATTCAATAACTGCCTTCGTCTAAAAGAGCACAAAGGATAAATTAAGTGAGGATGAAGAACTTTTTTACTACTTTCATGTCTTTAATCAGACAAGATGACAGAATCCCAACAGTCAGTCATCTTTTTTGCTCTCTCAACTTTTTCACTGTGTCAAGCTAAGTCAAATCTGACTTCCCTCCACATCTGAAAATAAACCTTATGGTATTTATACTATGAGATGAAAATGATATATACTATGAGACATGCTTGTCTCATAAAGTGCACAATTTGTCATAATGGAAGAGCTTATCCGCTGTACTAAGCTGTTTGACAAGGGAATGTTCCATTCTTTTGGCATGGCCTTTAATTATCTTCACATGCGTTTTGAACTACAGATTGTCACCTCGCATTAAGCTCATTTGCAACTGAACACATCTGCTGCGTTAACTATGTGATTGTAGTTTTTTTATTTTTTTAAGTGGTAGAATAATTTGGTTTTGTGACACTTGCAGACATTGCAGAATGCTGCCTTTGGTTTTCCTCATGTCTGCTTTTCAATTAAATTCAGACTGATTTTATGGCATCTGAAATGTTTTTTCACGCTTGAAAGGATTGGTGAAAGATTGGATTATGTCACAAAAATGCATCCGCACATGTACAAAAACAGAGGGTGACAAAGAGCACAAGGTTAATACTGAAGTACTGAAACGTCGGTGCACAGCACTTGTATTTAGTCTTTTAATCCAGATCTTTTCCAAGCTGTGCAAAGACAGTTAAAGGGATAATCCGGCGTAAAATGATCCTAGTCGATCACCAAATTAATCCAAAAGGAAGGAGCCCGGTTGAAGATTTCTTCCGAAGAGTTTGTTGCTTGTGGCAGTTTGGTCCAGTAT
>JAQFJB010000019.1:27167601-27187535 GCA_029874875.1 Naso minor
CTTGGATTTTTTTCTAAATTTGTATTTTCCATTTACTATTTCTATTGTGATATTTCAAAATGTGTATAAGATACATTTATGGAAACATGGCTATTGTGCAGATGTGGCAAGTGGTTTGTTAATGTTAACATTGTGAGTAGAGTGCCCCCTGTTGGCAGTGAGGTTATGGTATGGGCAAACAGAAGCATGGGACAATGAACACAGGTGCATTTAATTTATGGCAATTTGAGTGCACCAAGATGCCCATGACGGGATCTTGTGAGCCATTTTTGTGTCTTTCATCCATTGCCATCATGCTGTTGTTTCATGTTGCAGCACGACTATACACGGCAAGGATCTGTACACAATTCCTGGAAGACGAAGACATGCTGGCTCTTGTGTGGTCTGCACCAAATCCAGACATGCCATCCATTGAGCGTGATGCTCTGGATTGACATTTACGACAGCAGGTTCCAACATCAACACCTTTCTCCTTCTACAGTTACTGAGGAGTGGGTTCACAATCAATAACCTGATCGACTCTGTATGATCAATCCTGCATGAGGCAAAGGTGGTCACACCCCGAACCTCCCCACCCAAAAAATGCATTTTTGTAGCCTTAGTTGTGTGAGGTCTTTGATTGTGGTTAGCCTCCGGCACAACTGAGCAGAAATCAGGCTATTTAACCAGCGTTTCGGTTTGCCACACCTGTACATGGATTATTTTGCCAAAGGAGAAGTACTCACTGTCACAGATGTTAACAAATATGTGCTTGAAATTTGAGAGAAGTCTTTTGTGGGCACAGAAAAGTTTGTTAAAGTTCACCTGAAATAGCATTTTGAGAGTGTATAACTTGCCTATCATGACATCTTTCCGGTATGAGCAGGATATCAGAGATGGGGACTTGCACTTGAGACTAGGACTCGAATCACACTTAAGTTGCACACACAGGGACTTTAGACTTGACTTGAGCCTCGACTCAAAAGATCTCAGACTCAACTTGAACTTGAGGTTTGGGACTCATGAACAATCTTTTTTTTTCTTTTGTATGGTAACAAGGTCTGACGAGCTCAATCCATTCCCTTCTTAAGTTGCATGCACCATTACACATGTGATATCTGTACTACTATCTGTAGTACAGTACATGTTTGGAATTCCTTAGATATTTCTATGCTGTGTTCTAAGCAGACCAACTGGCATGCAGCGGATGAACACTCATTACCACCATAAGAGACTTGAGACTTGACTTGAGACTCAAGCTCAAAGACTTGTAAGCATCTCAGCAGGATATACAAATGGGATAAATTGTGGGAGGAATTCGATTGATTGGACCAGTGGGTGGGTGAGTTAACAAAAGTAGTAGTTCACACTAAAGCAACAGATATATCAGTACAGGCATATTTGTTTTCCGATAAGTGCTGATATTAAAACTGGTTATTAAGGGTGAAAAAAAAGTACTTGGGCTGGTGATTTTAAATGGTGTAATCAAGGAATTTGTCCAGCAGAGGGCAGTCCCTTATTTATTCTATATATAGAATATTGGCTGATATATCGGATATCAGAGTTTTCTTACTCCCTAATATCGTAATCATTGTTGGCCCCAAAAATCCCATATCGGTCTGGCCCTATATAGAAGTACACAAGAATGGTCTAATGCCTAAACACACACACACACACACCATTTGATTAGTTCCCTAGCATTTAGCATTTTATCAACAAAAACTAAATATGCAAGACGACAGAATATGTGGCCTACACTGTCAGAAAAATTCATTCAAGTTGTGTCTCTGGCTGCTACAGATGCTCCACAAAATGTATTTCAACTGTGACAGCCACTGCAACTGTTTTTAACACAAGCATTTTGCAACACATTTTGTCAAACATCATGTCCTGAATAAAACAATTCGGTAACCACAACAAAAATAAGAGGATAAAATAAAAGAGGTATATGTAGATAGGAGAGCTAGAGGAAATGTGTGTGATGGTCTTTAGAGAGACAGAGATCTCCACAGGCTTGGACCTAGCTTATTTGATGAGGAGCTGATTTCAACAACCTTTCTGGGAAGGAACAGGTTAATCATGTCATTAAAGTCTGGTGATTTTTGGATGAACTCCGCTCAACAGCACAGCCAGTGCATTCAGTCTGTCCTGTTCCATAGGGTAAGGAGAAGTGATTTCATCTTCTTTAGTGTGCTGAAACGCCTCTCCGCCTCCGCTGATGTCATGGGGGTTATGATGGCCATTTGTGTCAATTTCAGAGTTTCACAAAACATTGTGCTTTCAAGATTATTCTCAGGCAACTTCCTCAACAGTGTGTCTTAGCTAACTTGAGGCCTTTACGCACCAGATGCTTTTTTTTTTTCATGCACGTCAGTAATATTTTGAAGCTGCTGATTAGTCATGACTGTTTTTATGCAGAACCCGAATATCACACTTGAAAAAGTGACTGTTTTATTTTTTGGATCGAGGTCGATTTTTCTGATCTTTCACACTGCAAACAAAGGAATTGACAAATCATGGTGGTTGTGCAGAACGAACGTCATGTCTGTCTCCGACTGTAGAGTGGAAGTTTACGTGGCCAGCGCCATGTTTTGAGAGGAATTTCAGGCTCTAGGGGGCCAAAAACTCCTCATTACTGAAAACTATGCAATGTTAAATAAAAGGAATGTTCCAACAAGTTGGATTACAATCTTGGTGACCTGACAAGTACTGTTTTTTTGTGATTTCTACATGTTGGGACAAATAGGAGCTTTTAGTAGGAGTCTTTCTATCACTGTGTGCGGTGTTGACTTGAGACTCAGCAATGCTTAGCAAGCTGAGTCTTATATTTAGGCTTGAGTCCATTTTTCCCTCTTCAGAGTGAGCTGTCAGAACTCTTTTGTAAATTCATATTCCTGTGTTTCTGTCACAAATTTGTGCTGCTGTGGGTCTGAGTAGTTTTCAAGCAAAATAATTGCCGGCGAGTATTTCTCATTTTCATGTTATTTTTTTCGTGACACTCCCGGTGTGTCATTTACACTTGCTGTTAGCCAGTCCTTTCTTTAGTGACACCAAACTTACGATTTTGTCGTTAATCCTTTCGTGTAATTTCAGTATCATTTGGACAATGTATCCCAGGCTCCTCACCTCCAACTTATCCTCCAAATGGATGATAAAGTAACATTAAATAATCCACGTGGTTCATGCTTCCAACACAGTCACCTCCTGCCATCATTCTCGCTCTTTGACACTCTCACTGTTCTCAGCACCCCACTGTACTCTGTCATTGGTTAAAAGTCAGTGGCCTGTGGTTCGAATGACTTTAGCCCAAATGGGCAGCAAATCAATCAAAGGCAGCGTGTCATGACACCTGTCACTCACTTAGCCACAAAAATGATTGGAAACTGATGTTATTGTGCTTGGGCTGTAAAAAATAAGCCCAACATAAGCCCTTTTAGCTGTATCCTGTATTTTTCTGGTGACTGTTTATTGCTGTTGCGGCTCTAGATTCCACCAAAACATAATAAAATCAGCTCTAAGTGTTTTAGAAAAAATTATTTTCTTATCTTCATTGTAAAAGTTACAGAGGGCTTAGCCCTGTTGGCCCATTTACACCAGCCGCCCCTGGAATGGCCCATTGAAAAGTGAGACGTATCATAAAAAACTCTGAGGATTATGGCGATATAGCGAACAAGATGGAGTTAGAGGCTAACATTAGCCTCATGTTAGCCTGTAATGATACCATTGCTTGAAAAAGATAACAAAATTTACATGAATTTTTTAACAGGGAGATAGTGTGATTGAATTTTGGTACCAAAAAAATAAAATAAAATAAAATAAATTGTAATTTTTTGGCTCCTGTAGTTAGATAAATGAACAATATGACCAGGGATGTAATGTAAAAGGATTAATTTAATTTTTTTAAAAATTCAGGTTGACTTTACATTTAGCTCAAGTGAAATGGAAAGGAAAACAGAGGTGTTACATTTCTACTTACCCAATTCCAAATCTCCTATAGTGAGAACAGCATCAGTCTGTTCCCACTTGCCCAGTTTGGGTAAAGTAGACTGTTCTCCTTTGCTGCCCCCTAGTGTTACTGTGCGAACAGGTGTATCGTGCATAAATTAATGGGACTACATGACCCACAATAATACTGTAAATACATAAATAGCCTCTCAGCAGTTGACAACAACCAGCACCCAAAGGAAAAGTAGATAAGTGCTGCATACCACATACTTGTTATTAAACAAGTGAACAAGGAATAGAAGCTAAAAAACTCCACCTTCATCATGTATCATCATAACCTTTTATTGCCGTGTCTTCTAACCTCTTTCCTACCAGGACAGAGAAGATAGACAAGGTGATTAAACAGTGGGAGGGATCCTTCTTCAGAGGGAATCCCAAGCTGCGGAAGAAGTCGGTGTCGCTGCGCTTCGACCTGCACATGGCTGTGGCAGACGAGGGCTGCGCCCAGACTAAGCAGGACAGCCTCCCCGACGTGGAGGTGCGTCTCATCATGAAGAGATCTCGCAGCATCCCAACTATCACACAGTAACTCTGCCACTGGTTTGCAGCTGTTCAAGTTGAAGTTACAAAAACAACATCTGTGCCATTGACATCTGGGATATTACCATCTATTATCATTATGCCTGGTTCAATTTCACACCACAGCATTGGTTGAACTCTCCTTCACACCTGATGAGTGAATCTTCGACTCTGGCAGGACAAGAACAATTCATCAGGCTTTTGTGCCATTTTTGTAAAACCACATCACACAGCAGAGCTACATTACAGTGAATAACAACTTAATATGGTACCATCTTTCCTCTACATCATTCTAGATGAAGTTAAAGTGTTTTAACGCTGTCATTAGGCCTATTTCAGTATGAGGTTGCAGGAAAAAAGAAATTATAGCCACTATATGACTGCTAAACTACAGCATTTAATGCTAATTAACACTTGATACAGGAGGCTGTTTGCACACATAGATGAAGATAAATAGGTGCCTGGACTCACAGTTCACGATGAGCTGCCGTGAGCTATGTAAGGGTGGATTTTTTTTATTTTATTTTATTTTTTCCCAATTTTTCTCTTTTTGAGAGACCGTACAAGAAGCATTCAAGGGGAGGGAGGCAAAATGTGTAAAAGGAGAAAAGAAAAGCAAATGTGCCAAATGACGTGACAGCTTTTATATACAGAATGTCCTCGAATACTGAGTACAGAGGACACATTATTTTGTTTTTTTCACATTTTTGGCAGTTGCCAGTTCCACTTCAACTGAGCAATTTGATGGCTATTTTGAAAATTATTGTTCCATTAATATATGAAGTCTTAAATTCTCTATTCAATTTTAGTTTTTAAGCGCAAAATGAGTTGTAGCGATTCAGTAATGTTGTAATGCTGTCAGGTTGGGTGAGGAGGGTGTTGCAATTTTCTCTTAAATATAAATAATGTAGGAGAGTGCAACGCTTTTTTAAAAGTTAAACATAATGCTCAGCCTCCCTTCATACATTAATAATCTCTATACAGTCCTTAGATGCTTGCACTGCAGACTCATACAGCACTTAGAAGGACATTAAAGGTCTTTTTAGTCATTGCAGTTCATTCTCTATGTGGAGAAAAAACATCTTGCAACTTTAATGATAATGAAGCTACATTTCATTTTATGATGCATTACCAAAAAGAATTAAAACACTGCTCACTGTGATCTTAGACAGTGTCTCAGAGAATTTAGATTCCTTGTCTTTACCAGAAGAGGGCAGTATTTGTAAATAGTTAACACTGCAATGTATCTTCAGTGCTCAGCTCGGGTTGTGTACCACATGCTATCTGTCACATCTAAGATGAAAAGTTTTTATGCTAAGTTTTGAGTTGACATCGCATATATTACAAATATGAAAAGGACCATTGTGCGTTGCATTCCGGTGCCTCAGAATATGTGGAGAATATTTAAAGATATTATCTATGCAGTTCTGTGCTTGATTTTGCTGATTTTGCTTCATGAAGCACACTCTTCATTTTGGGAGCTCTGTAACTTCGAAATGAAGCATTATGCTTTTATCTAACAATTTGTCATTTAAAATAAAAAAAGAATTATGTGCAGACTGTTGTGCTTTCCATCAAGTTTTCCACAGCATTGTAATTTTGTTTTTCTAGCCGACGGAAAGCCATTAACCACTATGGCCTCTTCATGTTTGTAGAAAAGCTTTGATGGTGCGGTAAAGCAAAAGGTAAAGTTCTCTCCCTCTCTCTCTCTGACTTTCACACCACACACTGTCTCTCCACCTCAGACATAAACAAGAGTAAGCACGCACTTACACAAGTTCAACATGTTTATTTTTGGTCAAAACAATTTTAAAAAATACATAAATATACAGAGAGGACATTGTTTACAGTGCAGCAGTATAATAAATACATCGTGAAATATACAGCCGGGGAATCTGCCAAGTGTCTGCTTTGAAATGAAAGGACACGACAGTGTTGTTTTGTTTTGAGTCTATTAACAGAACCTTCAAAAATCCCTCTTAACTACATTTTATAGGATCGGCAAGTGCAAATTTACATGGGAGTCATTCAGTGTTGTGAAACAAAACAAATCAAATGCTGAACCGTGTCCAACCCTTTATATAATGTGTTGGTTTCCAGCATTTTACACAAAAACATTTAATTTTTGGAAGCTTCATATATTACGTACTACATCGATTTTGTTGTTTGTTTGAATTCTTACAGACTAGTTAGGTTTTATTTACACAGTGGTAGCATGCCATTAGATTACGATTACATGTCACTGGTTCTGTGACTTGTTGTTTTCCGGCTTAATAGTTGTTCAGTCTTGAAAAACTCAAAGTACAGTGTAAGACAGACGTGTAGAGGGGGCCTGTATTGTATTGCTTTATTTTGTCTCAGTCCTCTGGTGTCTATGGCTTGGCTACAGCAGCCTGAATAACTTCAATAACTTTATTGCAAGGCTGCAGGGGGTCATATTCTGCAAAGACGTGGCAAACATTCTCCATGCCGGCCTCTATACCCTTTGCCACGAAGCCAAACATCCTGTTGGGACAAATAAAACAACAGATAAGATGAGATTAACTCGAAAAGAATTGAAGTGCTAGAGGAAATGTTCATTAAGGGATAGTTCACCCCAAAATTTAAATTCAGTCATTATCTACTCACCCTAGCGCCAATAAAGGTTTTTTTCTTTAGTCCACAAAACACTGCTGGAGTTTCACAGGAAGAAGATGTTACAGTCACCTCCCAAACAGTTGCAGTGAATGGTGACAAAGGTTTAAATGTAAAAAAAATACATAATAAAACCATAAAATACCTTAATACTGCTCATTCAAAGTAATTTGAGTGCCCTGAAGCCTCGCCATGCCAAATTGTTTTGAATAACGTCACTCACACTGTGTTTTTGTTCTCACTTTTTAATGGAGCCTGTAACTCCTGAGATGGTTCACACAGACTTGTGTTTTCATGCTACGTGGAAGTCCGGTGCCGGCACCAGACACCAGACTTGCCCTCCAGTTGATCCTGCAGACAGGCAAGTTCTCCTTGGTTCCTCCTGGAGCTGCTGCGAGCTTCAGATGGTTTGTGTGCACATGCATGAGAACATGGCTCTTGTCTTAGGAGCTACAGGCTAAAGTAAACAGTGAGGCCAAAAACATGGCGCAGTGACGTTTTTCAAAACAACTCTGCATGTCGAAGTCCCAAGACACGTGAAATACTTTAGACGAGCAGCATGAAGGCTTTTTTTGGTTTTATTGTGGGGTTTTTTTATGTTTACGTCACCATTCACTCCTACTGTTTGGGAAATTACTGCAACACATTTTCCTGTGAAACTCCAGCAGTGTTTTGAAGACTAGACTGGCATGAGGGTGAGTAGATAAAGACTACATTTTTATTTTGGGGTAAACTGTCCCTTTAAATTGAAATATAAATAATAAGATCTGCACGAGAGCCTGAAACCTGGAACGGTTTAAAGTGGGGCCTCAAGCATTCTGACATGACAAATACATGAAATTTACAGTGGACGCAGTAAAAGCTCAAAAATTACCTTGCACCGAAACTGGCACCTCTCAGCCACCTGTGAGTGTAAAAACAACAACAACAACAAAAAAATATTTCAAGATCATGGCAGGAATATTCCAGGTGTAATTAAAAACATACTGGTTGCTACATTCCATTAGATGTGCCAGTTCCAGCGGTCTGGCACTGAGCATGCTGGCTCGGTGGCTTGCTGTCAAGGCTTACGGGAACAACAAAATGGAACTAAGCCCAACATTATTGGTATTAGTTATAGCTGTTTTTCTGTGTCGCATTATAAATCATGGCATCTAAAAGAGAACAAATAAGCCGATTCTTCAGTCCTGCATAGGAAACAACCAGCACTGACGACAATGTTACTATAGTGAACATATTTTCCGTCACAAGTGCGTGTCCTTCACCAACTAGATCCCACTGATTACATAATATGCTGCTGTGTACTCACAGTCGATTGTCTGGATCTGCCCCGCCGTAGCTGAGCAGGTGCGCAGGGTAATGCCGCCTGAAAAAGAGCCTGTGAAGAAATGATGGTGCCGTTAGAAATGATCAGTCTCAAAAACATACAAACCACCATGATTCTCTTGTGTACTGCCGGTTAAATCTCAGCAGCAAGTTGGGAGGATGTGTCTTTTCTTACTTCCTGTTTATGTCTGTCAACGTAATGCCTTTCAGAGACACTTTCAGGTTAACTATGGTAGGTGTGAAGGAACCCGGGGCCTTCTCAAATGTGAACGACACCGCCTTCTGCACTGCAAGAGGGCCCGTCAGCATCTCAGTGGGGACAGCGTCCAGGTAGACGAAATTGCAAGCTACAGAAAAGAAAACATTGTGATAGTTTAATTACAAATAGAGGCTGAATGCATATACACATGACATTACGCATGCAGGGTGGCAAACGTTCCATTTGATAACTGAAATCCCTCCAACTCACTCACAGATCGCTGGCAGATTAAATCCTTTTTTCCATTCTTATAAACAAAATTGACATATTTTACATACAGATGCTTTAAAACATGATTTGCCTCACTTTCACCCCACTATCGCCTTTCTCAGCGCAGTTACAATGTACACAATACACTTAAAAGACATTGTTTAAAAAATATGAAGCGGACTACTGTACTCTAACACAGGAAACGTTAAAAGAGGTATCATACTTATGGGATAGTTTTAGCATTTTGAAAACCATATCTTGTATGTTTGGTTGTTTGTTGATTTGTCGGTGGCTCAGTCGACAGTGGTGTACAAGATTAAATATAGCCTACTATATAGTAGGCCTATATATAGACTACTCGAGTACCCCAAGCACTGTAGTGAATATAATTCTGAAGGACACGTTATTTCCTCGAATATTTCCAGTTGTTATGCTATTTTATGCTCCAAATTTCAGAGGAAAACAGTTGCTATTTATTTGCAAATTAAAATTTTATCTTAAACCAATACATTAATATCAAAATATGAAGCAATATTGTTAAATAAAGTACAACGGAACATAGAGTACAGCTTCAGCTCCACCTGCTTCAACATAGGATACTGTATGTAAAGATAATCTAATAATAAAATATAAATCTGCCTAATGAGTACTTAAAGTATATGTTGCTGGTTGTATGTGACTTTTTTTTTCAAGCCACTTTGTAAAACAGCAGGATCCTTGTGCTAAAATGACACAGCTTCTTAATTAGTGTTATTATTTACACCTGTGAGTACAAGTTCCTGTCCTTAAGTCAAAAATATTTTGGGGAGTTTTTGGTTGTTGACTCTGGTGAGGGGAACAAGGTGAGTTGAAAACCTTTTTTTTTTGTACTTTTTACTCTCAAGTCTAACTCTGAAGTTAGCTCGCTAACTTAGCTGTAGCATTAGCAACTAATGTAATTAGCACACCGGACAAGCTAATATTAACATTTCCTGCATGTCTGAAAAGCTTTGTTTATGACTATAAAGGACAAAAAATGGTGAGAGCCTATACAGGGGTTAATTTAATTTGGTCTGAAGCTGTTTCTGCTTCTTAAATGAAATGTCTTGTTTTATTGTTTGTTCCTTTTTCATCCCTAATGCTAACAGACCACTGACATGAGCAAATGTTGATGACTTTCTCTTCTTCTTCTTCTCTTTATTTTGTCTGAGGCTCCTTGTTTTTTCCTCCTTCTTATTTAATTGGCACTTTGTATTATATGGAGATAAGTGCCAGTAAATGGAATGGAATGTATAACCTTTTATAATGTGCTAATGTTGAGCAATTGGGTTTATATTTTTTTGCTGTTGTTTTGTCCTACCTGTTGTATACTTGTCCTCTGCTGATGGTTTGTCATCTGCTTTTTCTTCTGCTGCGCCAAGCTCTGTGTTGTCAAATAAGAGATACAGTTTTCACTTTTCTACTTTCTTTCTCTCTCACACACACACACACACACACACACACACACACACACACACACATACGCACATAAATCAAAATTGCTCATCTTGCATTACCGGCCTACCTTGGGACTGAAGAACTAATTTGCAGGGTAGAGCATACGCAGAAATAGTGTGCTGGTAGATAAGAGCAGAGAGACTGCCTGCAAAGGAAACACAAAATCAGAGTTTCCGTTTTAGTTGGGTATGATTGAGAAACTTATCTCATTTTGAACCACCAAAGGTCAGACAAAACATATAATATTTCAAAAAGGGAAAACGACTGGAGCTCAACAGATCATCTTAAAGAATTTTTTATTCATGTAGGTGCAAGCATTCCCTAATGTTTTGACACACATGATCTTCTTCAGAGTGATTACAACATTGGAAACAATCAGTCCGCTTTAACCCTTCCTCTTGTGGGAAGCCTGTGGCTCATAAGCTAAAAGAAAGAGGAGGGAGCAACAGATCAGAGACACAACTGAGACATTTAACCAGTTCACATTTTACCACCTTCATAGACCAACAAAGAGAAGGTGGTATTTTTTAAAATAATCCGTTGAGCTCCAGTCGTTTTCCCTTTATGATGTTTTTGTGATCCTGGTCTGTGAGCGTCAGTCTTCACCTGAAAAACTGGTTTACCACATGAACCCTCTGAAGCATTTAATATTTCACTCTGACACATTTTTAAGTGTAATCAAGGGGCATTAGATTCTATGATTATCAGTGAAATGGTATTATTAGAGCTGCGACAATTAATCACTTAATAGACCAATAGAAAATTCAGCAACTATTGTGATAATCTATTAATCGTTTCAGCCATTTTTCAAATAAAAGTTTAATAGAATTTCTGGTTTGGCCTCTTAAATGTGAGGATTTGCTGCTTTTCTGTGTCATTTTGTTGTTTTGAAATTTCACACTTTACTGGTATTTTTCATGGATTAAACGATTTATCGATTAATTGTGAAATTAATCAGCAGACTAGATGATAATGAAAACAGTCATTAGTTACAGCTCTATGTTGGACAGGAAATGGGGGGAAAGAAAGAGTGAATGACATGCAGCAAAGGGCCATGCGGTGGAATCGAACAGGTAGCTGCTGCGGCGACGACATAGCCTCTGTGTATGGGGTGCCCGCTCTACCAACTGAGCTGTCAGGGCGCCCCAGAATTATAGTTTTTTTTAGCAGAATTTTGAACTCTCCCATGGAGACAAGATCACAAGATCACTGCTTTAATGTGTTCTGGAGGTTATTCCATGACTGTTCTACTAAGTTCAGAGCAGACCCTGGGTACGTGGTACCGCAGCCATCTAGTGGAGCGAAAATCACAACCGCTCGTAGTGAGTGAAAGGAAATTACACAAATATGATGGGAGGTTGCCCTGTATGATTTTACACATAAAAGTATACCAGTGCTGCTGTCTTCTAAGGGTTAATGAAAGCCAGGAAAGCAGATTTTTTTTGGCATGACAGAAAGATTCTTCTGTGTAACTGAAACTAATTATGAATAAATGTGGGTCATCACAGCACTATTTATGATAGAATTCTGTGGAAGCTGTCACAGCGTATTATTCGTCACACTCACACCCACTGATAAGAAAAAAAAAGGCCCACAATAAACCTTTTATAATGGCTCCGTGGGTGTAAGATCGCACCCTATGAACTCATACTTTTGAAAAAAGAACGAGATCCGCCCCCTGCTTCCCACCCACATCTCAAGAGCCCAGACATGGCTGACTCACACGTGGTGTGGCAGACATCATCAGCAGGAATTAAGAAAGACTTGTACACGTGCAAGAAAACATTTTTGTAGCTGACTTGAACTTACCAAAGTAAGGTTCCTGAGAAGAGCCTTTGATGCGCACGCCCTTAGCGGATGATTCAATAAGGTAGTGTCTGACAAGATCTGTGCTGCTCTGTTCTGTTTTGACAAGAGAACAAATGTAAAAGGAAAAGTAAGATAACACACGGTCAATGGAGTTAAAGCACAATATATGATTACATGTATGTGTGAACACGCTTGGACAACAAAACTGATTCTGTTAACATGGATACATAGACTGATATAGAGGCATTTATGTCATGCGGTGAAAATACCAAAAAACACTCAGTCAAATACAGTGCAGATGATCCCACAGAAGATACTAAAAGATCCAGTTTACACAAGAAGAACATCCTAAGATAAATTACCCTTTTTAGTTTCATTTTATGAGGGAAACAGGGTACTCACATATACTTCACACAACTCACATGGTCACTTGCACATTCACCATGCTGTGAAAAAATGTTATTTTCTTCATTTTCGAAGCATAACCACACTGTGTCCGAGGCGCTATGTCACTACAACTCTGACAAGTAGTTCCTGCGTATTTTCTCCCACAATGACAATGTCTGTATCGTGGTGAATATGCAGGGTCACATCATGTAGATGAAGCGTGTTGGAGATTTTTGGGTGTGTTGTAGAGAGCTTTAGATGGTGGTAAAGCATCTCCCTGTCACTGTCACTGAATGTGCAAGACTGCTCTACATTCCCAAAAAGTGCAGTTTGCCTTTAAAAAAAATACCTCAACATGTCATTGCCAGACATCCAAATAAATCAGGATTCTTTCACTGACTCTGTTGATTGCTGTACATGGGGCATTGAATTACCAAAATTAAACTCATTCTTAACAACAAGATCATTAAAAACATAGGAACACTGCTCTTTGGGAATGCCTTTCTATCCCATCTGCCATGGAAAAGTTAGCAGTTTGTAATAAACATGTAAAAACCTCGGCCCTCTCCTTATTTATTTAAAGGGATATGCCAACTTTGTTGTTGTTGTTGTTGTTATTTGCCTCCCTCCTGAGTTCCACACAAGAGGAGAGATACCAATGTTTTGGCTGTGCGCTCAGTGGCAAGGATGAGACTGGCAGACCTTGCCCACCGCTAATTAGCTTAGCTCAAACACTGGTAGTCAATGGGAAGTACTAGCCTGCCTCCACTTAAAGTCATCAGATAAACTTTCCAACATTTCTAAATGGTCTTGCGTAGACTCAGACTAGCACTTTACATAGTACTTAATGTATTTCTTTTTCCCTCTTCTGCTTTTTACTGGCACACAAGCGCCCTGCAGTTAACCGTTAACCTTACAGTCAACGCACCCCCCCCCCCCACACACACACACACACCGATGCCTCAATATTAGAATATTATTATTAATATATTATATTAATATATAGAATTTTTTACCGGCCAAAATGTGGTAAAGTGGCCAACAACTTTTTGCGCACTGGTGCCCACCGCAAACAATAAGAGCACATTTTACTATTTTTGCCCCTGCTCATCAAACATCCAGAGTCTGCCAGTGGATCTCAGGAGGGAGGCAGGTTACCCCCCCCCCCCAAAAAAAGTTGCCATGTCCCTTTACATTGTGTTTGATTAATGATTCTGTGTAATTTCCTTCTATTATTCAAATTTAATTTCTATGTCTGACTTATTCAGGTATCCTTGTTCCAGTGTTCCTTGTAAATCTTAGGTTTGACTACATTTATGTTACAATGCAAAATTGATGGAGCATCATCTCTTTCTCAAGGAAGAATTGCGTTCTCTAATCATCCTTGGTTCAGCAGAGGAGTGCTGTAGCAGACAGCGTACTCCCCACAGTGCTCACATGTCCTTCATATCCTGTTTGAACAAATACAAATCTCAAAATGAAGTAGAGCTCAAAATTGTTTTCTGAGTGAGGTCCATTTTTCCCTCTTTGATTGCTTACAGTGCCATAAACAGCTGGTTTTCTTTTGTGTTTACACAGCGTATACTGTGGATGGAAAAAATAACATCACTGTCTCCTGCCTCGCCGCAGATAGCTGGATGTCATCCAGAGTTGGGTAAGTGATTCTCTGGTATAGACAAATGACGACAGCGGCACTGTGCTACACTACGCTCACTTTGTTTTTCTGTGATCTTGCCCAAACAATGCTGTCAGTTTTTGTAATGGCAAGTGATTTAAAAGGAGTCATTAGATGATTACAACTTTACCTGGGTAGGCTATAGCGGTGAGGTTGGAGGAAGTCTGATCCACTTTCATGGCCAGACCGAAACTGCCTCTGTAGGAGGTGCTGTCTCTGACCACAAATGTTCCCGCTTCCTTGTCCCTTACCAGGGCCTCAGCTAGAGTGGAATTAACATCACAGAAAATGCTTAGAGACAGCTGCAAATGTGTATTACTGTATTTTTGCTCCAGAAGAATCCTACTTCCCGTAAGGAAAAAAACAAAAGAGCAATGAAATCTCGTTAGATGAAGTAACTTCAGTAGTGAGCAAATCTATCCTGTCTTTAGTGAGTAATGTGTATGGGTCATTGTTTGAGATTCTCACCTTCGGCTCTGCTGACATGTGGACGAAACCAAAACTTTGACGTGTCCATGATAAATTTCATTGAAGGCTGGCTGCCACTAAAGCGGGCTTGGTAACCTGCACAACCATAAGAATATGTCAGTGGGATCAAACATTCAATATGTGAAAGCTTCCAGCAAAACAGGCTATTGTGATGCGCGTGACTCACTGTGAGGAGAGAAAGGCTTTGAGTTGGACACAGGGCTGGTCTGAACAATTTGTGGTCCAGGAGAACTGATGTGCAGGTCTGGCTGTGGTGCACCATTGACAAGCAGTACAGGAATATCAGTCAGAGACCCAGAGAGTGAAGCAGGACTGCTCTGTACTCCTCTGCTGTGAAGCTCCTGGAGATGGCCTAGCTTTGTTGGCGAGGGCTTGTCTGGGCTTTGCCTGTTATCATATGGCCTCACTCTGGACACATCATTGCAGGAACCGGATGTGGGATGGATGGACTCTGGAGAGTCCACATCTTCACTGGCCAGCGACAGGTTGCTATGCAGGGAGGAAGGAGCATTTTTGCAAAAGTACAGATCAATACATTTTATTCTGTAGTTTATATCAGTGTATTCTAACTTTAATTTTGCAGAGAACAGCAACATTTGGGATTGTTATTTCTGCCAGAAAAACATTTGTTATACTGGGAAAAGAAAAACGTGTATCAGTCCCCTAAGTCAGCTATTAAACTGTGAGGTTTTGCAAAAAATGTACAAGTTGCAGCATGTTAAAGATGCATTTTTCAGCATCAGACTTGTTTAAAGGCAGACTTTGTTTTAATGTTTGGTTTTACCTGCCAAGAATGTAGCTGGTGTCCGAGCACGTTGACATGGAGAGGAGTGAGGCAGCGCTGTTTCTGTTGGAGTGCGACAAGCGCAGGGAACCTTGGGAAGTGTCATGCTTGGATGAGAGATTTCGCCGGGGTGCACTGCCACATGGCAGCGGAGGCAGAGAGGACGTAGGCGAGCTGGAGAACACCAGCGTGCCATGGGGGCTGCAGCTGATGCTGCCCTGCGTGGGGATGGGTATACTGGGCGATACGGATGTAACCTTAGTGGGCAAGGATCCAGGAGAACATCCTCTAGGGACCAAGATGCAGTGAGAGGCATCTTCATCTGAGCAGGAGTCCTCTGAGGATGGAGACAAGGTTTAAGCACAAGCCATGAAAAAGGATTGTGAAATGTATGATTGATTGAAGTATGTGAAACGTTTAGAGGAAAAACCCCATGTGTTCCATGTTTCCCAGACTTTATGCGTTGAAAAATGGGCTTGGCTCCGATATGTACACACAGCTTACGAAACTCACCTGATAAAAACATTCACATTTCTCTTGCAGGTACCTGCTTGCACAGCTCAGGCCATTCCTTCCAAACGAAATGCTTTGAATTGTGTAGTTCAGTTACTGCGATCATACCGAGTCACCTAGAGGAGTCCTAACTTGTTGTGTACTTGATGATCTGTTTGCTTTACTGTTGATGGGCACTGAATGACTGTGTGCCTCTGAGAGAAATGTGGTCATGTGAAAGCCAGACAGTGGGTGAAAGACAGTGGCTTCGGCAACCAGTTACATAACAGTGACTAATGTTCATACAGAAAATCTGAGACAGTAAGTAGCCACTGTTTTAAGTTTTGTTACAAGAGGAATATCTGTATTATGCAACAGTAGGAAAATATTGCAAATCAGCACAGCACATGAAATTTTACATTTTGCTGTTTAAATGTGCTAAAATTGACCTTTGTATTATATGATTTCTCATCACCGTGGACGAATTTCCTTTAAACTTGTTCGCTGCTAACCCACAACACATTGACAGTTTCATAAACATACGATAGAACCTTTTTTTCAAGAAAAGGTGAGCAGGAAATCCATTCATGTGCTTTGATGACTCTTGTGCACACTTTCTGATCAAAGCAGGCAGTGAAGAAACCACCATGCCGATCTCATGTGAGAAGACTTTATGAGCTTCTCTGTAGCTGTAGTGAACATGTGGGTGTGGAACTAGTCCGGGCTGTAATCCAAGAGCAGCTGAGGTGGTGCAATTACACCATGATTAAAAAATAAAATGAAACAGTCTCAAAAGGGCGGGTACATTTCCAGAGCCCCAGGCTATGCAGACTTTTTGTTTCATAAGGGTGACTGTGGTTTTACTGTGCTCTGTGTCACACTTCGATAGGTTGAAAGCCACGCTCTCTTGCACATGTGAGGTGTTAGAAAAAGCTCTAGCAGAATAGTTCACTCTACAAACAGTAGCACTGTACCTGTTGGAGGGCTGATGCACGGGGGACTTTTGTCGACCTGAATGGGTTCAAATGTCGGATCGAGTTCCAGGATGAGCTGGTTGAGCTTATCCAGGGAAATGTCAAGCTCATTGTCATCATGGTTACCGCTGGGCTCAGAGAGACCGGAATGCTGATTGACCGTCTCCGGTGCAGGATCCAGGCGGATCGTTTGCCCCACTCTTAGGACGTGATTGGGTATCATTTGGGACATGCCTGTAGCTGTAGGCATTACAGTATTCTGTGACTTCCAAAGAAAGAGAAACAATGGAGAGAGATCAGTAACACTGTCCTCACTGGAATTACAGATTCACCTTTATCCTCTAAAAAACAGAGCCATCAAACACGGTGTAAGGCTGCACTGTACAAACACCTATGTGAAGTTATTCACTGATATTTTTTGTTTGACATTTAATATTTGCAGTGAATTTGCATTTGCAGCAGTCAGACTTTAATAAGAAAAGAACCTCAAAGATTTTAGAGATGAAGGTTTTGTCGTTGCAAACTTACAGTGTTAGTGTTGTCTTATATTTGGTTAGTTTATCGCTGTAAGAACTTGATACTTGCAGAGGTGGCAAAAGAAAACACATTCCTTACTTAAGTAGTAGCATAGATACTTGTGTTAAAAAAGACTGGGAAAAGTAGAAGTACTGACTCAACGTCTTTACACAAGTGAAAGTAATAAAGCACAGAAAATGTACTAAAAGTGTTAAAGTAAGAAATTTCCCTTTGAAAGACATTTCTAGCAACCAATTTTGTGCAAAGTCAACTGAACCTCACGTCATTAATATAATATGCAAACACTATTAAACATAAAGGTAGAATCAGTAGGATTTGTCCAAGCTGTTCCTAAACGCACCAGAAAATGAGTCGATTGTTGAGTCTCATTTCCAGAATGTCAAATAGTTACATTTTGGGTTGGTAAAGCGTCCGGAGCACAGCCAAAAAAGGAAAAGCTCTCAAACTAAAGTAACAAGTCTGTTTGGAAAATTTAATAAGTAAAAACTACAGATATTTGTACTCAAATGTAGGGAGGAAAAATTAAACGTCAGAAAAACAAATACTCAAGTAAAGTACAGATTTCTGAAAAATCTGAAGTATCTGTACTTTCTTATTTCCCATTTCTGGATACCAGTATAAAGAAATTCGCTGGACTTGGGCAGATAACTTGAAAGTCTTTGTTGTGCATAAATAAACAGTACTGCGTGTTTTATCGGGTGAGTAAATCAATATAAGTGGCCCAAGATACTGCACATGTTTCTCAATCAATGCAGAAATCACTCCATGAATGATGACACATGCTGAGTATGTGGCTCACTTCGATGCTGCTATCAGCAGAAATTCATGTTCGAGTAGGGTGTGCCACATGGGGGCTGATCAGTTCACACTGTGTCTCTAAGTGTTTTAGACAAGGCGTGGTGTGTGAGTCACCCAGGTGACTAGTGGTTACCATGACTACTACAGTGTTTTCCTACAACAGCTTGAACTTTACTGGGAACGTGGTGTTTTGGAGCAGTATACAGACAAAAAAATTATTCTATTTAATGATCACCCGCTAAGTTCTATGAGGCTTCAACTCGGACGAACACATGAGCACAACCACTGCTTCACCTTTATCTTAGGAAATGAGTGCATACGTCTAAATCATCATAATTCACCTCAACATTGCTTTCTATGCAGTTGCTTACTTAGACTGCAATGATGACAATGAAACACAGTTTAAAGAATATATTAAAAATGAAAAGTAAATGAAGAATAATGATATTTTTGTTGAAAGCTGATGCTGATGATACTTTGATCGATCATTTATAATTTTACTGCGAATTATGTCCTGTACATTCTCTTATATATCTTAATATAAGGTAAAGAAAGGTCATCTTACCTGGTATTTCTCTGGTCAGCCGCTGTTATAATGCTGTTTTACTCTCAGACTGCTAGTTGTCTTACTGTCACATTTCTGTGCTGCACACTTTTATTAACGAAATCCCAACCCTTTTCCTTGTAAGCCTATCAGCAGTGAGAATCACTAATCCATGCGGCTCCAGCTGGTGATGTCATCATAGCAGTGTAAAATTTATGCCTTGAGGGTTTTTTTTTTTTCAGCATGAAATCAGATGAGCACATAGCTATGATTTAAACTCTCCTAAGAGAGTGTAATAACAACAAAAAAGACAGTACGTGTGATGTTACTCCACAGCATCATAATGCTGTGCTTGCTTGCATATGCACTCACCCATAAGAGTTTGATGTTGAGCATGATATGATATTTTCGCTGACAGATGTATGTACAGTAGTTGTGTGGAGTGTTTGCAGAGAATACTGAGTGTTTTATGACTTGTTTTAACTCCATTCATCCTGCCAGCCACATTATAATTTGTCATTATTTACAGACTCGGATTAGCTTTTGTCTGACTTCTCTAAGTTTATTATGTAGCTGTAAGATTTTATAAACCCAAAGATCCTCCTTTGAGATTCCTTCAGCACACTTTTTTTTTCTTTTTCTTTTTTTTAAAAAATATCTATATGGAAGCTGATTTGTGACAACTCTTAATTATTGCCGTTCACTTGAAAAGTGTGAAACCCCGAGTGTCTCCGCATGGCTTAAAAATCTTTTATCATCTTTACCTTCAGAAATCTTTTTGCTGTGGAGGCTCTGTAACAGTTTTACATAGTTGTTATTTTTACAAAGCTCTCTTCATTGTGATAAATATAGTCAGAATTAAAGTTGAAATAGGCAATTTATCTTTAGTGTCACTGGGCAAAAACCTCATGCTAACCTTTCAGCATTCTAATTCAGGTGGTCTAAAAGAACACTAGACCTCTGCACCTCTCTTCGGCTCTGTATTCAAACCATGACAGGTCTTTCCGGCCAATCACAGTTATTTCAGAGAGCCCGTG
>JAQFJB010000019.1:27279758-27295698 GCA_029874875.1 Naso minor
AGATGTACTCCTGGAAACAGATTTCAATTTATCACTGTGTTCTTAAAGGTTCAGGGTCCATATATGGTTTAATTTTGCAAATGCCCAATTTCTTCTGGTATTACACAAGACATCCCACCTCAGATATTATGAGTTTTTTCAGTTCTGACGTGAATCTGGGAAGATACTCCTGTTGTTCTTCTTACAAATCTTTGATGATATAGATTCATATCAGTTCTATGAAGAGGTCAGTTTCAGACAGTGTAACTGAAACAACTGCCCTAAATTATAATACCTAATACGAGAGAACCTCATCCAATTCTAAGGGGTTACGAAACATTGGTGCCATTTAAATATTTTTTATAAATAACAGTCACTCTTGTACATATTGTGCTACTGTTTTTTTAATCTTTATATTTTTGTCCATCTGTATGTAATTGCCTATTCTACACTTTTATAGTGCCATTTAGTGTGTTGTCTATTCTAGATTTTCCTATTTTCATCTGAATTATTTGTATGTTTACTATATCTTTTACTTATTTTTTTCATGGTTTGTTGTTGCACCTACATGCGACGGCAAATTCCTCAAATGTGTAAACTTACCATGAAAAATGTTTCTGATTCTTTTGAGCGGCTCTTTGATAGACTTCACACTTGATGAGGGCTGTTCTTTTTATCGTGCTTTAATTTCACTGCCTTCAACGTGTGAGTAACGGCCCAACAGCAAGTTCAAGTGGGCCAAAGCTAAGTCAAACTGCAATCAAAGATCTGACTAACATTTTAAAGCCAGAGGAAAGAACGTAGAGCAACTTGAGCCATGTTTGGGCTTTTGTTTTTCCCTTGTCATTACAACCACTTCCTGTTAGGTTACTGCTGGTGGTTTTGCTGCTGCCATCTAGTGCCCTGAAGTGAATACTTTTTTTTTTCTTTGCAAACAAGGATTTACACATGCTGCATAGTACAAAACCCTTTTTAAAAAAAAAATAAAAATGAACGGCTCTCAGAGAGGAATGGAGAAATAAGATCTGGCTCCCTTCTAATTCCCATCAGCCCCCTCTGACAACACACTAATTGTTAAGACTTAATAAAAGGTAACTAACAATTTTATTGGTTATAATATGTGTAACTCATGTTAATGTATCAAGGGCCAAAAGTTACTTGGTTGCCAGGTCAATTAGCCCAAATTTCTTGTGTTTTTACCTTCACCTTTTGCAAACGGTGTAGTTTTACAAAAGATGCCTAATTAGGAAGCTCTCGTCTCCTGGTTTTGTACAGCGACTTTTTCCCTTAAATGTAGGCCTGCGGGGCGTCCCGACAGAGGCGGAGGAGGAGGAGGAGGAGGAGGAGAGGTGAAATGGTGAAGGAGTGGCTTCGGCGCGCGAGCTGTTTACAGTCGTAAACCAATCACCTTGACTTTCTGCGGCAGGAGCCATGTTGTAACTTCTCCTGACATCCTCTGAAGTTTCCCCTGGAGCCACCTGGCTGAACACCAAGAAGCGTAGACGTAACTGTACACCGGCGGTAACTAGTAACGTTCAGCGGATCTCGAGCGACAAAATGAACACGAGCAGCTTCCTGGTCGCGGCGCGGAGTCGGTTCACGCAGACGCTCAGACGACCTCAGCTGGCGCTGCCCGTGTCTTCTTCCATGGTGCGTGTTTTATGGAATATACCCGCTCAAACTTCCATCATTGGATGTCATGCTGCTCTTATCCTGTTACACTTACTAATGCAGTTTTAATATTTCTGTGTGTGTGTGTGTGTGTGTGTGTGTGTGTGTGTGGTGTTGCCCTGACAAGAAGACTACAATGCAACGTTTTTTTTTCTTCTCTACACAAACACAAAAGCTGACACACCCTCATTCGTTCACCTTTGGCACTCATGTTCACCGATAAACCTGCAGACAATAGAGGGCAGCTGCCAGGCCCGGTAACTTTCACTAAAGCTGTGTGTGAGTGAGGTGTGAGGTGCACATTCATGAGGTTATGGTTACCTGGTGCTATACAATGATTTGTATTTTTGCTTTTGTTTCAATGAATCAAATAGCCTTGTTCAACATGCTGCTTTTCTTTTGTTACTGTCCATGAAATGTGCATTGGATTATTTTCTAAAGCAGATTTTTGTGCACATTATAGTTGTGGGGCCTCATTTATGAAGTTGATAATCAATAAATTTTGATCATCAACACAACTTAAGCAGAAAACCAAGCATACGTAAGTGGTTGTTTATGAGACCTTACTTTGATGTGAAATGGATCTTATCTTTTCATCAAGTCTTGACTCTGCGTCAGTGATTTTTCTTGCTGGGTGTGCAGAGATGTTACTGTTTGGGAAACGAGTTCGGGTCTGTGGTGAACTTTGCGTGAGCTTTATGAGCAATGCCATTAGAATTATCAGGTAAAGGTATGAGGAATCAGCAGTGGACTGCTGTGGTTCTGTATGACCACCCCACCCACTCCGCACCTTGTAGTTGAAGGTCATCACTTTTCTTTTTCATATCCGCCACTGTTCAGTTCTGTCTGTCTGCCCCACCTGTTCACTGCAGCGACGGTACACTCCCAAGGTGTGTTTAGCTTTGTCTGTCAATCCTATATTATGACCTTTGAATAGGCTTATAATACCTGTTGTGGCCTGTTTCCAAAAACCATCTATAGCTGAAGGCAGGAGCGTATTTTTCTTAAGATGATTTCACTGTTCTTTGTTAATGCAACATGTTGTGCAAATAAGTGGCGTGTTTCTTTCACTCTCTTCCAAAACAAATGCTTGAGCTAGGCTTGGGCGATATCCAAATTAAATATTACAATATTGTCCTGCCCAAATATCGTGATAGATGATGTTATCGAGGGCGGAGACTGCGATTTTGTGGTGTTGCCCTGTTTAGTCACCACCTGCTTGTGGCAAAGACGACACTTGGCCTCATTCAAACCCTTTGACTCCTCATTTTCTCCCTCTTTAACACAAAAGATTGCCAAATCGGCGAGCTGGCCCTTTTCTTTGAAACTAAGTCCTCCATGTCTGTGTCTTAAAGCGCTGCATGCATGCCTACGTCATGCTAATTAACCTGTGATAACCTCTCCACCTTGTCATATAGCAACATGCCTCGGCTCTGCCGCCATGCAAGATTTGCCTGTGTTTTCTTTTCAAAATAAAAGCCCAAAGATGCTATGCTAGCCGTTGGATATTTGATATTGTGAAAAACATCGGCAAGATGCAGCAAATGTTGTGATATTAGATAATATCTAATATCAGCCCGAGCCAAGCTTGCGTCGTTGACAAGATCTTTACAATAGTAAGCTTTTGTCCACAGGTGATGCTACAGCCAACACAAAATTTAAAAAATTCTTCGGAAGGACTTGAAGTGAAGTTTTCTATGCTCGGTATCTTTTATGAATCGCACACAAGCACACTGTTGGAAATTATCTGAAGACTAAGTCCAAGTATAAATCTAGAAACATGTTCATAATGACTGTGTGTTGATTTTGCCTGCAGGGTCAGTGCAGCCTGCAGTCCACTCAGACTGTCGCTGCGGCCCGGCTGCCCTACAGAGTGAAAGTGACTGGTGGAAAACGTTACGCATGGTGTGCCTGTGGACACAGTAAGAAACAGGTGAGTCCGTATGTTGGCTTGAACCTTACTTTACAACATTACATCAGTTTTCTGTATCACTATTGATAAAGCGTATGGCTGGCCCTGTTAATTTATTGCACTGGCATATCAGGAGCGCATGGGCTAAAAGCTGGAGGCCTTTGATTCAGTCACAGCTCATCGGGTGGTGAAAGAGTCTTGAAACCCTTAAGTCAGTTAGCGCTTTAGCACTGAAATAAGGTCTGTGGTTCACACAGCCTAAAGATACTTAGATGTTTTGTTCTATGACTTAAAATAGGGCAGTTTTTAACTTTCAAGCTTCTATGCATCTTAAAAAAGGTGTTTGCTAACAAGTGGCTAAATGAGATAACAGTGTCTGTAGGGGATGTTAGACGTCATCACGTGAAAAAGGAACAATCCGCGGTCAGGTGACAGAGGCAGCAGTTTCAGTTTTAGGAGGCCCCAAACTTCCCTTTTCCTGACCACGTCAGCCAACTCCGACTGGGGGATCGGGAGGCGTTCCCAGGCCAGTTCAGAGATATGATCTCTCCACCTGGACCAGGGTCTGCCCCGGGATCTCCTCCCAGCTGGACGTGCCAGGAACACCTCCCGAGCGAGGCAACCGGGAAGCATCCTTACCAGATGCCCGAACCTCCTCAACTGGCTCTTTTCGATGCAAAGGAGCAGCGGCTCTACTCCGGGTCCCTCACAGATGACTGAACTTCCCACCTTAGATCGAGAGCTTTGCTTTTCAGCTCAGATCTCTTTTTGTCACGACAACGCAGTAAAGTGAGCAAAGTGAGGAATAAAAAGAATAAGACATGTAATATATTCTGCTGCTCGTCTCCTCACACACTCCTGTTCCAGTGACCACGTCGCTCCCTTCCTGTATAATCTCGACTGGCTCCCAATCCTCCAGCGCATCTAATTCGAACTCCTTACCATCACCCACAAAGCCCTCCACAACCTGCGCACCCCTCCCACCTGTCTGAGCTCCTCCACTGGCCTCTCCTCTCCCCTCTCCCACCCTCCGGTCTGCTGATGCCAACCCCTTTTTGCTTTTGATGATTTCATTTACGCTTCAAAAAACACAAACGTGTTCATCTGTAAAGATGATCATGAAGAACAAGAGATTGCTTTTGGTGATAATCCAAAATCCCCTTAAGCTTTCTGCCGAGCGAACCAGTGAAAACGCCATCCCTTCACCACTCGATTTACGGCTCTGTGTCTTGTTTACATTAACACCAGCAGGAGAACATGTGCATACTGAGAGCCAAGCTAATGTTTTAGGTATTTTTCAAGTGTTTCATGCCCTCAGAATATGCTGATAATGTCAAGGAGAAGCCAAATTGGATTACTTCAAACATTTATAGAAAAAAATAAGTTAATAGGGGCAGTCTTAATTACACTTATGCTTTTCTTGTAAAGATTTGGCAACATGTCTGCTGTGAAAAAGAAGTGTAAAATGTTAGATTTAAAATTCAAATATGATGTTATTAATGTTTTCAACATGTGTCAGAACTTTTCCTTCATTATATGAGAACACAGACTGCATAAGCAAGACAAACTTTAAGTGTGTTATGGATATTTACATAATCGAGACATATACAGATCTGTCACTGGTTGTTGTTTTCTGATGTCACATGTTGCAAATGATTATGAAGAGAAATTGAAGAAAAAAGAAAAGTTTTTTATAGACCAGCTTAGTCCATGGAATACATGTTATTGTCTGCTTGGAGAAGATAAGAACATCAGGTAGAAAAGAAAATAGATTTTGTGTAAGAACAGGAAATGGTTTTGGAGTCTGTGACCTCATACCATGTTGTCTGTCTGTCTCTCTCAGCCTTTCTGTGACGGAGCTCACAGGACTAAAGCTCCGAGCATCTCTCCTCTACGCTTCACAGTTGAGAAAGACAGGACGGTCCTCCTGTGTGCCTGTAAGGAAACCAAAAACGCACCTTACTGTGATGGCTCACACTTCAAAGTCATCTTCCGGGATTTAGCGAAGTCGGTGAAAGGCATCTTTAAATGATCAGTGTTCATAATGTGTGCACTAAGAGGCAGGGGAGCAATAAATGTAATAAAAACGTAATTTAATTTAACTGTGTACCTATAAACAAAACCTGACACACCCTTCTTCATTCGCTGTTAGCCATTTTTGTGTGGTAACTAAGCCTGCAGGTGTGAAACAGTTCAACTGCAAGGCAGACTCTGACTCTAATGGAGACAAACAGAATCTAGCGAGATGCATTTAAACACACAGGTCCACTGAAAACTTCAGCTAGTGGATAAAGTTCTGCAATCCTTGGTTTTGCCCTAAAGAAGAAGAAGAAGAAGGGAATTCAGTAACAAAATCTTCGTTCGTACAGAGTCAAAAAATATTGGGTTATCACTGATCTGCAAATTCGCCAACAATCAAAATTTTTTCATTTAAACAAAATACATTTATTGCTCTGCCTTTGAAGAATTTATTTAGACATAGCCTGTACATGTTTTTGTAACCTATGTTCATATACAACCACAAAAAAACATTAAATTCTTAAAAAAATATATATTTGTGTCGTGTCAGTTACATACATGGTAGGTATAGTAAGTGACATCTTGTGCCAAAGCAGGGCAGTGACAGCCGAATATTATATATGATTTTGATTTATTCATTTGCCCCATGCCTCTCTGCATTATCAGATTTTATTTCTCTCAGTTTGTTTCTGTTTTACTTCATTTACTGTAATACTGTAATAAAGTCCTAATTTTTGTTTTGTACACCGCACATTAAAAACACTGGAATCCCTCCGCAGCAGAACTATTTTAAGGCCCATGCGTAATCATCCTTCATTCATTGTTTGGATGTTGTGCATGACAACAAATCACAGCCCACATCCGCCTTCTGATTGGCCCAGCGTCTGACATGTGACTGTACAGGAAGTGGCTCGGGTCAGCTGTTGTGCTCATGCAATATTGCACTTTTTCCTCAGGGTGTGCTTTATTTATCTTCTTCTGTATGACGGTCACTTATATTTTCTGTCACTTTGACTGACGTCTTTGAAAGTTCGTCGCATTCACCTGCGCGCGACTTGGGCAGCAGCTAACTGTTAGCTTTTAGCTAATGTGGTGCCGTTATGAGTGGAAATATGAACAGGTTTGTGGCCAAATTAGTCCACAAGTGGATCAGTTTAACCTTGGGACATCGTTGGGTAACAGCTGTGGCAGCTTCCAAGGTAAATTAAGGCCTTAAATTAACTCCTGCTCTTTGTAAAGACCCCTTATTTAACGCTACCAACACTTATGAAATAGTCTTTTTTTTCTCTATTTTGTTGTAGTCTAAAGAGAGTAATGAGGTTAAATGGTGTTTTTTAACGTAAGATCATTTCTACATCAACATTTCTGATAGAAACAGTGCATTTCCATTTATTTATTCACATTTTCTGACGGGTAGTTTATTTATTTACGCATTAAACCTGATAGCCACCAAACTGTAGCCCATAAAGAAACTATAATTAGAGGGTCATTTGCTGTCTGACATCAAAGCCCATTCACAGACGCAGCTGTCACAACCACAGTCTGATTAGACCTTTTCTCAGGACTGCCTGGGCTTGATTCACTTCACTCATGTTAGTATTGACATACTTGGGCACAGTTGACGACCAGCTTTGGAGTGTCACATATGTGGCAGCACTCAGCCCACCTACACTGTGGAAAAGGTCAGAAGACACAAAATGGCTGCACACACCTGGATGGATTGATCCACACAGGTGGTTTCGTTTATAGGTTTACCAGGGTTGGCACAAGTACACACATTCTTTACTTAAATAGAAGTACAGGTACAGACTGACAAAAACTGGTAAAAGTATCGGTACTGACTCAACTTCTTTACTCAAGTAAAAGTACTAAAGTACAGGTCCTGAAATGTACTCAAAGCATCAGAGTAAAAGATTTCCTTCTGAAGGACATTTCTGTGCAAAGCTAACTGAACATCAGATTAATGTAATGCAAAGAGTGTTTAACTTAAAGGTAGAAGCAGTAGGATCTGTCTAAGGTGTTTCTAAATGCACCGGAAAATGAGTTGATTGTTGAGTTTTATTCCAGAAAGTCAAATAGTGACATTTTGGGTTAGTAAAGTGTCCTGAGCACAGCCAAAAAGACAAAAGCATTCAAACTAAAGTAACAAGCCTGTTTGGAAAATGTTACAATTAGAAAGTTTAGATGTTTGTGTTCACATGTAGGGAGGAAAAGTAAAAAGTTGTCAGAAGAATAAAGTACAGGTACCTGAAAAATCTACTTAAGTACAGTAACAGAGCATTTGTACTTTGTTACTTCCCACCTCTGGATTTTACTCACATGAACAAACTACATGAAACAGTGAGAATGATGGAGGGTAAAGTTCTCTTGTCCTAGATGTAACAAAACTGACAGCATGTCAAGGAGATGAAAAGTAAACGAGTAAGCACACACCCACATAGTTTTGAGATCTAATCAGATGAAAGCGATGTTTGTACCTCTGTCGACAGGTCCGTTTCTCCACACTTCCTCCACAACCTGTCATCCCCTCTAAGAAGCCTTTCAAAGTAGAGCTGGTTGGTGGAAAACGTTACTCATGGTGCACGTGTGGACACAGCAAAAAACAGGTAAATGCACCTTTAATGTCAGCTTGTATCACTCTGGTCTGCAGCACACATCCTGCAGACTCCCTGATCATATCTTCATCTTTCAGCCTTTCTGCGATGGCGCTCACAAGACCAAAGCCCAAGGCCTGTCCCCTCTACGGTTCATCCCAGAGAAAGACGCCACAGTTTGGTTGTGTGGTTGCAAGTACACGCACAACCCCCCTTACTGTGATGGCACGCACAAGCAGGACTTTATCGTACAGGCTCCTCTACACGAGCAGACGGACTCTTAGAAAAGAAGGCGGAGATGTTCTTGAACTGGCCCTTCATGTTGTTGCTGCATCCTGATGTTTGTACATCAGTGCATTCTGTGAAAGCATTTAAACTGATCACTGCAGAATAGTGTTTTAAATCTTGAGTCTTGTCAGTATTTCACATGGAAAGTCCACGTTTTCTGTCTTTATCTGGGAGGGACACTGTTGCATTACCAACAGGGTTGGATGACATGATGACCTACTGTCTGACGTGTGTACTCGTGGAGACACTGGTTATGCTGAGGTAGCTAAAATATGTCTAGTTTAATGAGGTCATTGTGAGCAGTGCTGCAAACAAACAAACAGTACTGGGATCCAACACAAAATGAAGTTAAAGACGCTGTTGTGTGGTATCGTTAATGAGATGCAGAAGATGTAGAGAATGGTAAAACTGCACTGAAGTTCACACTGTAAAGTGTATTTATGACACAGTGAATAATTTCATCCTGTAGAATCAATGTGAAGGTGTTATTAGTCACAACTTGCTCCATAAAGTAGCTGTCTGTCAGAGCTACAGGGTAAGCCTTTTATTTAAATTGTCATCAACAGCATTTGTACTGAGCTGCCAGTTAGACTGACCTCATTGTCTTGTTTTGTGCTGTCAAATAATCGAATAAAGAAAAACCTCAAATCACAAGCTGCTAAAGCCCTGTACAATCATGATCAAACTTACCTTTAATAGCAAGAACTTTGCATAACATTTTGATCTCAAACTGGCCCTTATGTATCGCTGCGTAGGACCTGGAGAGAAGATGCTCCAACTGTATGTATCATCTATTGCACGTTTCTGCATATGAGCTACTTCTGATGCCCACTTTACATGGTGGTTTCCTGTTGGCTGCAAAGAAAAACCAGCTGCTGACATTATTATACATGTAGTTATTTAACTGAGAAATGTTGAGTTTTAATCCTAACAGATGTGCTTGATTCCCGTCGATTACATTTTGTTTAATACAGAATGCTGAAGTGATTTGACTGCTGAGCAGACATCAGTGGTTGTCACCCTCTGTTTTGCCAAATACACAACCCGTTAGGAGGTTGTAAGAAAATATCAATACATATCCCCATATCATGTTTTGCGATGTTGTATCAGTTCAGAGTTGTGGTAGTGTGTGTTGCCTTTAAAATTCCTGAGGTTTATGTACAAAAAGTATTGCTATGATATTCTCATTGCATTTTTTTTAACATATGATTTTATGGATGTTGTGGTGTGTTCTTTATACTGTCAGTTTTCCTAAAATTAGTCTGAAAAAACAATTGCAAGAATTCACCTTGCTTACTGTATTGCTATATATGGTATCGCAACCCCCCATCTCAATTCGTATCATATTGCCACATTCTTGCCAATACACAGCCCTACTGTTGAGTTCAGAGAATCATAAACAGGACACTCAGGTCAGAAAAACCTAGTAAGTAAACATTTTATTGACCTAAAACATGCACATATGGCTGATAAAAAAGTATGTTTGTTTGTTGAAAAGAAACAAAAGGAATGTTGAAATTAATGGAACTACAACATACATGGCCAAATATTCAAATCCCTTTTGAGTTCTTCGACTGCCATGAGAGAAAGAACGTGGTCTGCTGACAAACATCTGCTTGCGAGCATGGTAGTGCTTCTGTAAATATAAATGCTTCTCCTGCTGGACAATACTTGTGGGTTTGAATTTGTGTGATTTGACCTCAACAAAGTGCATCAACAGTTTTATGTAATGTACCTGTGTTACCTGATGAGCAGTTGCTTATACTGGACACTTATACAGCAGTTATTAACATGCCTGTTCAAAGGCAAAGATGAGCTTTTTTTTTTCTCTTTACATCCAACTCATGCAGTGAGAACACTGCGATGCCTTTCAGCATTTTGTCTCAAGTGTTATGGAGCCAAATGAAAGCTGACAGAACTATGGAAATGAAACAGACCCACTGCATATACAATACAAAACGATTACAATATCTTGTATAAAAGATAAGTTTATACATATGTATGCACACATGCTCACATTTGATACATACTGTACAGTTTGTATGTGTGCACTGTTCTAGTCTAACACACATAAACACACACACACACACACACACACACACATACATACAAGTGTCTATTTGGCTGCACTTTTCAGTCTTTCCCACTGAAAGATGATGATAATAAATCTGCCTCCGGTCTGTCCAGGAGGAAGATGGCTTGAGCTCGTCTTTTTTTGCTCTGTAGAAAGGAATAAGGGAGCAATTCAAACACTGTCCTCCCCTCTGCCCTGTGAACGCGTTAGGTTGTCGGAGGCAAACCGCTTTTGTCGGCTCCCCTCGTCTCCTCCTTGCTAGCCCCAGAGCTCGTGCCGTTGACAGTCACCTTCCGAGCGTTGGCGCTCTGTTTGGAGGCGAGTGTGTGTCGCTGAGTGTTGTTGGGCACAGTGGTACCATTGGAGCTTTGGATGGCAGGAGAGAGGTCGTGGGAAGCAGGGCTGGACTGCGACGGGGCTCGGGATGGCTGGGCTGCAGCAGGACTGTGAACTTTGTCGCTCTGGGAGTCGCTTTCTGACGTCGGGCTGGTGTTGACGCCATCAGAGTGGCCCTGGGCGGCAGACTGGGACGGCCTCCTGCGCTTCCTGGTGGGTTTGACCAGATACTGCAGAGGGATGGGTCCAGTCTGCACAGAGGTACACACTTCGTTAGAACTGTTGACAAGTGCTTAGTATTATAGCTTATCAATATATGGTCAAGTCGCAGACGTTCTGTCTGTAAAGATTCATTTTTAAATCTATTTTAAGTGCTCTTACTGCTTTCAGAGGCTCCCCTTAAATGCAGGGTTGTAAGTTGTACTGTGAAGTGTCCACACTCGGGGAGTCATGTTACTGTATTCTATTTAATTTATCGTATGTTCATTAGAGGTGAGACAAGATATCAATAAAGCAGTGAATTATCGTCCTGACTCTTGAGACACGATTACTCAATCAGAAAATAACACGGGTGCTGTAAACGCATTTCCTTGCCAAGTTGACTCACCAGCACAACTACCTCATGTCTCCTTGTGGTGGCACAATGAACGAGGGCAACATGAACAGAAATTTAAAAAATGCAAGAAAAGCAGCGCGTCCTGGACTCAAAATCCGTCTGTTTGAGGTGCTCTTTGGGTAGAGATATATTGAGACTTGAAAAATCCAAAACAAGACTCCAAGGCACTCTCTTCAAAATGTTACAATGCCTTTATTCCCACAGCATGGTCACGTTAGACCTTAAAAACACGCTTCGACAAACAAGCCTTCGTAAGGGAGTCAAATAACGAAGGCTTGCTTGGGGAAAGTAGTGTTTCTACTACAGATTAAATTGTGAGATTTGTTCACTGTATTTATTCTTCACTTATTTATTTATATTATTTTATTTACACTCTTGTTATTAGCCAGCTGTAAGCCTTGTGGTTAGAGTGTCCAACCTGTGATTGAGAGGTCGGGTATCGATTCCTGGCCATGTCATACCAAAGACTACAAAAATGGCACCTGATGCCTCCCTGCTTGGCACTCAGCATCAAGGGTTGGACTGGAGGTAAGACCCTGTAACATACTAGCGTCATGTCCAGGGGGTGTACTCGTACATCAAGCTGCCTCACGCTACAGAAACAGGAGATAGGCTCCTGTCCTATGGGCCTTTGTGGTTCTCAAAGGCTACTTACTTTACTCATTATTACTTTGACCATTTTCCTTGCTGTTGTTGCAGAACATGGGAGGGGGTTGGGGTTGGTGCTACTGGTCTTTTAAACAACAATATATTTTTTTAAATGTTGCTGTTGTCAACAAACCTAGGGACAGGACCAGAGGCCTGTACTTCAAAGCAGGATTTGGAATTAGTGAGGTAACTCCAGGTTTAACACGGGGTTTTCGGTCTTACAATGATGAATTACTTCTTACGAGGGTACATCACCATGCTAAGCACCTAACATGGTCTGGAGCAGGTTATATTCAAGGTTAGAGATCAATGTATATAAACTCACCCCCAACGGACCAATCAGACCAATCAAATCTCTTTAAAAATGGCATCACCATTCATAAAAGACGGGTCTCTGAGGAGGGTTAAAGTGTTCGGAGGCCAACTCTGACATCCTATAGATGTGCGTTTCTTTCTATCGTCTTTGCAGTGATTTTATGAGCTTTATTCTTTCACAGAGATTTTGCCTGCTGTCCTTCCTGCATCTGGCAGCTGCAACTGTGCTACTTTTAGCCTAAAATATGTATTTGAATTTTGTATTGTACAAATTTTGAAATTCAAGACATCTAAGAATGAGTAATTGGTGTACAAAAAAGAATTTTGTGGCGAAGTATCGCTTTAAAGACTTCTCGGTGGTAAAATATGCTGCTTTGCTGTTAGTAGGCTAGTCCATTTGCGACTGGTCAGATGCCTCAAACATCGCCTCTCTTATGTAAACACACTCAACCCGAGGTCGACTTACCAGGGTGATAACCATCTTCGTGTGCCTGCTTAGCTGGATTGTATTTAAAATGTAGTGAATCCATGCAACAACAAATCCTGAGTATGTTGAACACTTGTCCGAATACAAGCCTAAGAACTATTACGGAATAGATCCCATTGACAAGTTTTGCTTAGCCAGAGCCTGACATATAACCTTTCTTTGTGCCAAAGAGCTCCACTGTCATCCAAAAACAGTTAAAAACACATCAGTGAGCCTAACGGTTACCCTGGGCGACTTGTTGCTTCATCACCATCAATCAATTTCACATCCACCATCCGGTGCTGTAAATACTCACTGGTGCACCAAATGTGTAATAATCCACTGCAGAAAATCGTCCCCATCAAATGTACTATTTACACCTGTGAGACTGTAACGAAAAGTTGAAAGCTTGGAAAATTTAACCTGATCCTGTACAGATGGCAGCATCTTTTGAATTCAGCTGAACCGTTCAGATGAAAAACAGCAAATGTAATTTGACAGTATATTTAACAACAAGACGAGATAGCCGTCCAGCCAAGTTACTGCCCCCAGATAAATATCAGTAATTACAAAAACAAATGACGGGCCTGTGAACTGTCACCCAAAAGCTGAGGTAGCAAGTTGAACAGTGAATAGGATGTGAGAGGATCGCTACTGTGATATGAAGTATCAGAAAGTTCAGAGGGTGGTGCACTTTCTGCAGCTTGTGTTCCAGTCGTCATCCTGTACTTATAAGAGGCACCAAATGACCAAATTGTTATAAATTAGATATTTTTACCAATTAATTTTTAATGTCGAGGTGACTGGATACAGATACAGGCCGAGGTACCACATTCATTTAGAAGAAAATACATACAGTTTGACTGGAACTACTTAATAGGTGTCCTTCTTATGTACCTGCAGCCAAATACAATACGATGGAACAATCTGAATATAACTGCACAGAGAGGACTCCCTCCACAACATTCCCAAATTCCGAGTTACTCTTACAGGAACTTTACTTTTAATTATTATGCAGGTTCATTAATGATCCCCCTCTGGTTTCAAATCTCTGACAGACTCCTATGATTTAAAGCACCGTCACTTCTCCCATTTCATGCCCACCTGAAGACTGATTACTCATCTCCAACTACAAGACACACTGGAATGAAAATCACAATTCAGCTTTGGTAAATATTTCTGATGAACAGTAAGAAGCATGAAGGCGGTCACTCACTCGTCTCCACTCATAGAAGTAGGCAATGTCCATTAGTGTGTAGTAGTCCTTCAAGGGCTCGTCTCCATACAAGACCTCCACCTGCGACACAAGTCAAATACTGGTTAACACAGTGTGAGCAACAGCGAACAGCCAACTGCCAGATCTTCACTTTAAAATGCTTAGGTTTGTTTCTAGGGCTGCAACTAACGATTATTTACATTATCGATTGATCTGCCAATTATTTTCACAATTGATCGATTAATTGTTTAGTCCACAAAGTGTCAAAAGAGCGTGACAAAATGCACATCTCAATTTCCCAGAGCCCAATGTGACGTAGTCAGATAGCTTCTGTTGTCCAAACAGCCCAAAACAAGACACCCCCCCACCAGCACTCTATGCACGCAACCTTATGTGACCCATCCATGACTGTGGTTACTTCACTTTAGAGATTAAAAAAAGTCTTCTCACACAAAGAATTCATATTCCTGGAGCATGCTACACAATTAATAGAGCATGAATATCTAATTACCCGATAGTTGTTGGGAATATCCATCTTGCTTCGGAGGAACTTTGCTAAGTGCATGACGGACATGGCTGCTGGGCACTGCAGGAAGCGTTTACCATTGGACTGAGAACAAAGACAGAGCAGATCCATCAATCCAGAGTGAAGACCAGAAAAGCACATTAAACATGATGTATGTAGGCCTTAACTCCTGCTGTACCCCACCCAAAAAACAGGCTTTACCTTGTCTCCTTCCATCTCTGAGCGCTGCCTCTCATTATTTCTGCAGGCAAATATGAAATAAAAAGCAAAAGGTATTAAAAAATAATACACAATTTTTCTATACATACAGAGAACCATATTTGGAGAGACGTACTACAGCTGTGGCATCTTTGTAGTGTTCACACAAGTCTTGTCCTCCTTTAATTTCTTTACTTATTTCTGCTTTCAAAGGCATTTACTTGCATATTGAAAGGGATATTCTAGAATTTTTGACACAGGGCATCATTTTCGACCTCTCCAGTCCTGTTCCTATTGATAGAGACCATTGACAGTGCATTTGATGCAGTATGGATATGGATGACTCGCTGTTTATCTGCAAAGCACGCCAACAGTGGCCACTACCAAACTCCGATTAAACACTCCACAGCGCACCCAAGGCTGGTCTAATATGACAACAGTTGATTATGGCAAATTTGAGTGTTCAAAGAATCATTTTTAGAAGTCAAACTACAGCTGAATTTCTTTTATTTGCGGCTCTGGCTAGCATTAACAGTGACAGGAAGCTGCCGAATCATTTACGTCCTGTTGCTACTTAGCCACAAATGAAAGAAATTCAGCCATAGTTTGACTTGTAAGATTATTCTACGAACATTCGAATTCGCCTTAAATGACTGTCGTCATTTTAGACTTGCTTTCGGTGCACTCTGGAGTGTTTAATCAGAGTTTGGTAGTGGCTACTGTTGGCTTGCTAACTCCATGTCAAAAATTCCAGAATGCGAGCTCCCGAAAATCAAACGTTATTTCATGAAATTCCCATGCACTCGTCCTCCATCGAATATTGAGCAATTTCCAATTTAACACCCAACGCAGCAACCTCACTATTAGACCGACGTTTGACAATGAAGCCTCTCTCGTTTCGCAGAGTCCTCTGTGGGTTATGTCATTAATTCGATTGTTTTTGCTTTGCCCCTGGGCGCAGAAGCAGGTGGCGGGAACCTGTCCCAGACCTGTCCGTCTTCGGTTTCCTCAGTTCTCGCTAACAGTACTTTCCATCAGTGCAACGCGCTAAAGCTCGCCGTCGCCACCCGTTGGCTGAACAT
>JAQFJB010000019.1:27347457-27357664 GCA_029874875.1 Naso minor
CGTTCTGTTTTTTTTTTTCATTTAACGCAGTGCCCACATTTGTTTTATTTTTTATTTTTTTGGAAATTGCAGTCATCAGCTGTTTCCAAGGATTCCCAGAAAAAGAAAATTCTGTGTTCATTAAAATGCCAATATTGCCTATTTTATGGTTTCAACTGGAGATGAAGTTTACAAAGGACTAGTGTTAATGTGAAATTTCTGAAAGAAAACATAACTTAGGTTCTGGAGATCACAAAAAAATGCTTGAAGTGTATAGTGATTATGGTGAAACAAATACTTTGCATATAATTACAGTTTTATACGCTCTTATTTTTTATACAATGGATGTGGTCAAGGGACAGAAATGTTGCAAAACACAAATACTTTTTTTTAAATAAAAAAAATTAAATTAAAAAAAAAAAAACACCATGGGCTCACAAACTTGCAGCATGGACTTGACCATGATTCAGGGTTCACTTGACTGTGGGTCAGCCGCCCTAACAGACAGGCGATGGGGAGGCAGACTCGCGATGAAGAGCTACATCATCATGCAAGACTGTGCAGCTTTTCACAGGTGGGGACTGGACGCCTGTGTGAGACGGTGAGCTGTGCTTGTGGCCAGACGAGACGAGACCTTTAAATACATACCTTTGGATTTCTCGGTCACGTGACTCGGTATCTACTACCAGCCTTCTCGCAGCCGGCTGTCCGCTCTCGCCATTGAAAGAAGGTAAACATTTTCTTCAGCTGCGTTCACAGACTAGCTCTAGTTTACAGACTACACCCTAGTCCCGAAGTTCCCCCTCTTTCTCAGAACCCCCGAAAAAAGGGGGAATGACAGGAAGCGGCAGGCGCGTCGTTGCTCCGGAAAGAGACGGGGAGCGACAGTGAGCTCAGTCGGGCCTTATCTCTGTGCAAACACTGATCCCCAGCCGGAGCTCCGTCACGGGCTACAACTGCGATCGGCGCACTTTTGGCGACATAATTTCCGGATTGAGAGCGATTCATTGTTGCAAATGCGAGACGACAGCGTTAATAGAGCAAGGTGGCGGTCGGATTTGTGAAGATTACAGTCAATAAAGTGCTCTGCACAAGAGTGCCTCCTAATCCCTGTGTGAAAGGGATGGGCAGTGCACCGGCTGAGGCTGACTTTCTGCAAAAAGCTGGGTGGGGAATGGAAGAGGACTCTTCCTCCTGACTTCACACATGCACATTATGGTCAAAAAGGGTGGAGGCTCACTTGTGTTGCATGTCAACCACATTGTCAGACTCTTATAATTAGTTTGAAATCAGATTGTTTACATTAGGTAGTGACTTGGTTAAATTAGCGCTTATTCGACATCACTTTTAATTCCTCTCTCAGACTTAATTTTCAGTTTTTTCCCCCCCTGCTGTTCATTTTGTTGCAGGATGGCAGAGGCTCCCATGTCATGTGATTGTTTTGTTTCCTTGCCCCCCGGCTCCCGCGATGACCAAGTGGTTTTTGGGAAGAACTCTGACCGCCCCCGGGACGAGGTGCAGGAGGTGGCCTCGTTCCCCGCAGCATCTCACCCTCCAGGCTCCATGCTGGAGGTAAAACACACCTCCGGATCCCTGCAGTGCCACAACACCACTGCTGCTGGTACAGCTGACTGAAATCACCGAAATACATAAAGAAATAGTAATAAATAATGAAATGACTCAAATCACATATTTGGTCATTGTGTTCATGCATTACTATTGGCAGTGTGAGAAAGTACTCTGAAGCAGAATGGTGAAATATTTACACAGGGACTAGAAACATTCTCTCCTGTAAATGTTTAACGTCGTGCAGTTGGGGTTTTTTTGTATTTGTCCTGGTTTTGACAAACTGTCTCTCAGATTTCCCCCTCAGTCTGAACACTGTGGAGGTGAATAATAGGCTGTTATGTTTGTGGCGCTCACAGCACTAAAACGATACATTCAGAAGAAAATGTGTCTTTTCAAAAAGTGTCCTGGTCACTTCATGATAATGCAGCTAAAGGGCAAACAAACTTACAACCAGTTGCATAAAAAAAAGAATTTTGAATGCAAGTAGAGACAATATGAATGAGAGACAGACAGGGCTGGGTAAGTTACTTTGGAAATGTATTAAATTACAGATCACTAGTTGCCCTATTTAAGATGTACTAAGTAATGTAACTACTTTACTTAATTACTTTATCTGGGCAATGTAACTTATTACATTTTATTACTTTTTTGATTAAGTTTCTGAATTTCTGATGCATTTTTCTCAGTAGACATGATAGTTTAATCAGCTGACGTTGAGCTGCAAGTTTAAACAAGAGAACCAATGAAAAGCATCAGAGTAGCATCAAACTTCACTAAACTGCCTTGACTGGAAATGGCAAAAGAAGACATTGTGCACATCAAAAACATGCAATGTAACAAAATGAATTTTATTCAACATACAGCCTAACTTTAGATGTAACCCCTTTTGTAATCATCAGCATTTTCATAAGTAACTGTAATTTAATTACAAATTCTTTCTAAGTAACCGTAACTTATTGCAATTACATTTATTTTGTCATTAAATTCCATAATTTTGTTACATGTAACTAGTTACTCCCCAACACTGGAGACAAAAGAGTGGCAAGGTAGATCAAAACTGATAAAATAAACTATTACAGAGATAAAATAGGGTGAAACGTCAAGTTAAACAAATTAAAACAATGTAAGGAAATCCAATAAGAATTCAAACTCCTCGACATTGGTACGCTAGAAGAATGGCATCCTAAAAAAAGTAAGATTTTAACAGTTTTTTGAAATGCTGACACAGATGATGACAGTCTGATGTAAACAGAAAGTGCTTTCCAGAGTTTGGGGGCCTGACAGCAAAAGCTTGATCCCCTCTGGACAAAAAAACTGGACCTGGGAACAACAAGGAGTAATTTGTTTGATGCTCTAAGATCACGTTCAGGCTCATAAAGTGTTAAAAGGTCAGTTATATATTCTGGGGGCAGCCCAAGTTGTGCTTTAAAAGTAAGTAATACAAATTTTAAAATCAACTCCCTTCTCTTAATACACATTAAAAGCCGAAGTGGTTCTTAACTGTTAATAACATGTTTGGACAACTTTTTTGACCAGTTTCTCAAAAGTACGATTAGAATCAAACACGACACGTAAGTGTTAGTGTGTCGGTGCACTGGTAAAAAAGGAAAACTCTTGTCCCATAGAGCAACAGTGGCACTGTCTCTGATGTTGCTGTTAAATTTTTTCAAGATAATTTTCAAAGCAATACTAACAACTAAATTGCCTTCATTTCATACAAGTATATATATATAAACAAAGCTGAGCAAATTAAAAACTAAAACTAAAACCACTAGAGGTAAGGAAAAAAATCTTTGTGTAATAATCTGGGTTAATCCTCACGTAAACTTAATGTGTACAGGGCTGTACATTCAGCTTCTCATCCAAAGTTTTACACTCTGCACATAACTCTGAAAATATCTGTTCTTTAAATTCAATTCAAACAAATACAGATGAAGACCAAACTCTGTTCTCTTTAATGGGAATGCCAGAGCTTTGAGTTTCACTGATGTGTAAAGTAACTTTGACAGACTGTCGTTTAGCTTCAGATATCCTTGGGATTAATGCAACAATGTAAACCTCAGCTTTGCATACCGTGCCAGACACTTTTCATCCTGAATTTTCTAAGTGTATTGCATTGTGACCTTAATGTGAACTGTCTGTCACTCATATATTTGCACCTGCAGTGCACATACATCCAGATCCCTCAGGTGGAGCAGACTCACGCTGTCATCCTCAGCAAGCCCGCCTGGATGTGGGGGGCTGAAATGGGAGCCAATGATCAGGGAGTCTGCATTGGAAATGAGGCCGTCTGGACGCGAGAGCCCGTCGCACCCGAGGAGGCTCTGCTGGGCATGGACCTTGTCCGGTGAGCACCAAAAAAAACCCCTTTTAATAATTTTAAAAAACTCTATATGGATAATGAACAGCTTATTAAATCTTAGTAATAAAGACAAGAATAATCTTCAGAGCTGATGGTAGCAACTACTACATCCTCATTAAGTACAGGCTGGATATTAGATATTCAGTAGAAGTATTAGCCTAATCCTGTCATGCTTTGATCAGAAGGGTGTGCAGATTGTCACAAGCATGTTATGACAGGCGAAGTAAGTAGTGTTGAAGTGTAGCACTTACAGTAGCATTTCCTCACAAACTCTTGGCAGGGGAGCGTGTGAACATTGCCAACAAACTCAACCGTTCCACATGGTTAGTTGGAAAGATTAGCTGATCAAGTAAATAGATATACTATATACCAATTAAATAAAGGTCAAATCAGTTATGCAGGAAATCTGCGTAACTGATTTCCTGTGCAGAGAAAACTCGGGCTTTACGCTTGAAAGTAACACAGCATTGCTCTTGATCCTCAGACTGGGTTTGGAGCGTGGTGACAGTGCCTGGGGGGCGCTGACAGTGATTACTGGCCTCCTGGAGCAGCATGGCCAGGGGGGACAGTGCAGGGAGGACCCTGCGCCCTTCAGCTATCACAATACATTTCTCCTGGTGGACCGCAATGAGGCCTGGGTCCTGGAAACCGCTGGAAGGCTGTGGGTGGCTCAGAAGGTCACGGGTGAGGATGCAGAGCGTGGGTGCATGTATACTAGCGTAGACAATGGCTGTTTCAAAACCACCTACTGCACACTAAAAAATACGTGCTGTATGCTTTATGTACTACATACTGCACATACTGCATACTGAAGGAACAGTCAGAATGCCATCTTTCTCACTCCCAAGTTACCCAGAATGCATTTTGCACAAATCAGCAGCCATAGCAAGGTTCTGTTTTTTCTTCTTCGTCTTTTTTTCCATTAAACTTTCTCAACAAATGCCCGGCCAAATTTTGGTTGTGACGTCGCAGCACATTGCACTGAGGGAAACAGTAGATGAGGTAGACCATGAATATATTAAGAGAACTGGATACAGCATAGTCACTCTGCCTTGCTTCTAAACTGGCGTAGTGGCCACTTGTGGTATTGCAACGAAAAATTTTTCCCTGCGCCCCAAACAGCTTTTTCCCTATAGGCTGCCATTGTAAAAGAGACCTCTGTAAAATTGTTGACAGGTCACCTTGAACTGCAAACACGCTCAATTATGACTCTTCCTATTCCAAATTTTCAATCCATGGAGGTTTTGTAATTGTTAAACTTCCCATGAAATGACAAAAACGATTTTGGAATCAGTGATGTCACTACAATGTAAAGTCTATGGGCTGAGTGGGAACTCGCGGGCGAAGTTGGTGAGGGGAACTCGACTGCACATATTCAGTGAGCCGCATAATACGAAATAAACCCTGAAGCCAGAGACCCAACCAGCCAAGGAGAGGTGCAGAAGTTTAGTGTTCTTTCAAACCACCTGAATTACAACATGATGAAACTTTATTATGGAATTTTAGTGAAATGACACCAAAGATAAACTGCCTATCCCAACTTTAAGCCACATGTTAACATCAGCATGCTGACATGATCACAATGTAAATGCTAACATATTATTGTAACTTAGCTTAAATAGTTTTAACAAGCTAAGACTTTGTAATTAGCATGAAAAAAATACAGCTGAGGTGCGTGGATAATGTTTCTTTTCAGGTACTTTGCAAAAAATCAAAGTATTGGACAAACTGAAATTTTGACCTGATGGCGGCGCTAGAGGAGAAGTCATGTCAATCCTTTCAGAGGTAGATAAAAAGCTTCAGTCTGGACCTCAGTTGTGGAGTTCAGACCACCTCTGCCGCACAATGCTGGTGTCTTTACAGGGGCTAATGCTAACCCAGACTGGAGTTATGTATTGAGTGCTCGTCTGCTTAATCAGTCTTAAAGAGCAAATGAACACTAAACCACACAGGACTGTTGAAAATCCATACGAATTATTTAAATACTTACATGAGTCATATTTGCTCTTTTATGTGGGAGGTTAAACTACAAAGTAAATAAGGCCCATTCAGATCCTTTTGTTCATTCTTCATTCTTCAACATGAGACCACGGCTTATAGAGATGTGTCGCATAATTCAGAGAATCCTGAAATTGTGGTGAGTAGATGCTCATTCATCGAGGCTGGATCACTCTGTCAAGAGGAGATAAACTGTTCAAAAGGCTCCACTTCGTGTCTATGCAAATACGGCACAAAGGAGCATTCCTTAAACTGTACTGTTCTGGTAAATGGGTGGAAACTTTGAAACAGGAGACTTGCATTTTCTTTTAAAAGGCAAAACTTTGGTTTCGACAAGGAGTCTTTAAATGCTAACACTGACTTCCTCCTCCCTCAGAGGGCGTTAAGAACATTTCCAACCAGCTGACCATCGGGACTGAGGTCTCCGCGGAGCACCCGGAGCTACGGAGCGAAGCCCAGGCTCAGGGCTGGTGGGACGGTGAAGGAGAGTTCAACTTTTCTCAGGTGTTCAGCCCCGAGAACCCGCCTGCCAGGATGGAGCTGGCCAAACAGCGCTACAAGGGAGGCACAGAGCTACTGCAGCATCATGATGGTGAGGGTGGTCCACTCTGATATTTCCCAAAATGCCTCTGAACATCACCCTGGGAGGAGGCAGTAACACTCATCTACTCTGTTGCTCCTCTGCGGTGTCCCAGGCTCAGTGACGGCAGAGGTGATGATGTCCATCTTGAGGGACAAGCCTAGTGGCATCTGCATGGATTCTGGAGGTTTCCGCACCACAGGCAGCATGGTGTCTGTCCTGCCCAGAGACTCCAGCCTGCCCTGTGTCCACTTCTTCACTGCCACCCCTGACCCCTCTAGGTATGTCGCTAATATAACCCTCAATTGTAAACATCATTTTAGATTATAAGTTATTTTTTACTTCAACATGTTGATATATGAACTGCTGTAAACTCTGTTTTTAATCCTTTAAGGAAAAAGTTACTATTCTAAACAACTCAGCCTCACACAGTACTGCCATAATATAAAAAAAAACAAAACTTGTTTTAGTACCAATTCCTATTTTATTTAATGCTGCATTCATATGGAATCAGGCAGACAGTAGCCTAGATGACAAACCGGATGCCATTTTAGTGGATGAGAGCAGTACAGTTGAAATGATTAGGCTGCGAGAGAACAGAGGCAACGGTAGACAGCATTGCCTCCGGACGTTACAGCATTTCCAACCGGATGTTATGTAAGTCCTCAAATGCCTCCCACCAGGAGAAAACATGGCCAAACTCAACAGTTAGAAGCTGATGTTTTTGGTGCAACAATATGCAGAGTTGTATTTACCACAGCCTGGAAACTTACCAAGATGTCACACGAACAGCTGATATAGGCTACGGCAGGCAAAACATTCTGTTTGTAGGGAATTTTAATGTTAGGTCTGCAATTAAAAATTAAGAGAAAGCTGCATTTTACAGCTTACATGCATAACTAGAAAAATAATAAGAAATAATAGCCATGAAATAATTTTGTTTAATATATGTTATCCCATTCTTTGTGAACGAGACTTTTTTTCCTGTGCTGCTCCGGGATGTCTCGTGCTGCCTGCTGTCTTTCCATGTGAATGCAGCATAAGTCTTTGCTGCTCTGGCTGAACTCTTCTAAAAATGTTGAGAAATCAGGGAAAGAAAGGGTTAAATGCTACAAATTGGTAGGGCTTTATTTTACATTTTCATTCATTCCAAATAATTCCTAGGGTGCTTTGTTTGCTGGAATGAAGCCTGGAAGCTGGTATTAGTCATATGCAAAACAGAATTTCCAAGGAATTTCCAATGCTAAGTGAGCATAACCTCAAAATTTTCTAACATGAACATGAAAAAAATATGAAACTTGTCTACACGCAAACATACAGTTAACATACATGAAAATTAAGGTATTCAATAGATCAGTAAATAATAATAAATATATTTATGCTTGGATTTTAATGGGGCCCCTCTTTTGGTAAAAGTCAATCACAAACTAATCAAAATGACTCTTAGTACTTTGTGTCACTATGTAGGAACAATATCATTAGTACTAAATTACAAAGTTTTTTTCATAAATATTTAAAGGATTTACTAGGAACTGAAGGCTTTGTAAAAAGTTTTATACATTGCAAAATGTCTTCCACGGTGCTGTTTAGCCTGCTGCAGTGATCAAATATGTCACTGCTATTTTCTACACTCCCACCAAACATGTCCTAAATGTTGGGATCTGCATTTTCATTTAATGTCTATTGTAAATTTCCTAACCAGAGGGTTAGTGGATACTGGTGCGAGAATTTGTGACATCACGCACTGCTGATGTGTGGTAGGTTCTAGAAGAACAAACTGCAATGGAAATGACGTGTTTTAGTTGATGGCGTCAGAAACAAAGCTGCTAGCATAAGCAGCAGTAAGTACAGTACACTGACCAGACGGTGAAAAGTCAAGAAGAACCTTTAAAAGTTAAATAAAAATGGCTTACGAGTTCATTGAAATGCCATCTCAAATTTAAATGCAAACAATATGCAGGTGTTGAGGCTCCGAATATTCTTTCCTGCCTTTTCTGCAACCTGTCTCTACTTCAGCAGGATTTTCTTAGTCTTCTTCTCTCTCTTTCCTGTTCTTCTCCCCGTTCTTACACCCCACCCGTACCCTGGTAGGTCTATATTCAAGCCTTTTATCTTCTCGGACAGTTTCACCCCAGTGCTGAGGGTGGTCTCTCCACAGTTCGGCCCGGACGACCCTGTCAAGAGACAGCCTCGCTTTCAGAGCCAGGTGGACCGCAGACACGACCTGTACAAAGCCCACCAAGTGGTGCTCAACGCCATGGAGACCAACCCGGTGGGCACTGACGGATGACCTAGGTCAATGATAGTCCTGCTGAGATCCAGGCAGAGTTGGAAAGTTCTCATTCATTTCATAAATCCATCCAAAGCATTTTATTGAAAGTTCCACTCGGTCGGGCGTCGCTGATAAATTAGAGACACAGTCACTCAGAACTGACACTCCCATCGCAGGACAAAAACACCACAGGACCTCACAGTTAGTGCAGACAGGACACATGGTGTGAGTGTAGACTAAACATAAACATGCAGCAAGTACACATTCAGAGCCAAAAAGCATCAACATGAGAATGCTGGGAGGTATTAGTCCTTCAAAACAAGGTGACATTTTCCATTAGCTGACAATCCTGTCTGACTTGACCTGTAATTTTTAACCTGCAACCTCCTTGAGATTAGTATACAATAGTTGAGGTAGCATAAGGTCAAACGACATTCACAGAAACAGTGTGCCACCGACACACAAGAGTCTGGTGTAGTCACCAAATTCTCAGTTTCATTTTTAGCATGTTGGGCGTTCACACTTTAAAAAAGAGTAAATGAAAAATATCAGTATGTTTGTTAAAAATGCTCTCTTTTTGAGTGTGCTGTTGATAAGTGCCGCTCAAAAAGAAATGAAAATACACTCACAGCTTAAAAACATTTCAGCGAGCTCATGTTACTTTATTCTGGACAGCAGCCAATGTGGCCACAAGTGAAAGTTTACACGATGGATAATATGTAAGTGCTGTGAAACAGTAGCGCTGTCAGTCACAATGTACCTAAAGTTAGCTAACATTAGCCACCATAAGCTACTGGTCCTACCCGTCAACACATGGTGGGTTTTTTTCTTTCTTTTTTCCTTTTTTTCATTTGTTTGTTTAAATCATTTATGACCTCCAGTGTTTGTTTGTTTGTTGTATTTTGAATGCACGGCTATTAATTTGCCAAAAAAAATGCAAACCCCACAATTAACAAAGTTAAAGATTAATTTAAAGTGAAACTAGAAAACTTTTTTGGCTGAACTTTGTCATTATGATGTATAACCTGATTAAACAGGGCAATAGTGGTTGAAAAATGACACCATTTGCAGCTAAATTGGTCTCCAATAAACCGTTTTTATCTTGATATTTTCTTTGCCACCGGGACGAGGGTTTCGCAGAAAAATGAAAAATCAGTGTCGCTCTCTGTATTCTCTGTCCTAATTCGCCGGTCTACGCGGCGCTTCTTAGTGACAGGTGACGTCAATATGAGCTGATTAGCTCATCGTGCTCTAACTCGCCTCCGCCAACAACAGAGTGTCTGCAAGCCACACTGTCAGTCGGCTCAAGCTCAAGCCTGCTGCAACTTTCCCTGCAACCGTTTCATCTCAGTTCAAACTGAACTTAAAAAAGCAGATTTGCTTCCGAATGAGTCTCATGCTACAGCTAACGTTAGCTTGCTAGCTCGTCTGCAGAAGTTATCTACTG
>JAQFJB010000019.1:27482214-27493125 GCA_029874875.1 Naso minor
TTGAATCCTGGTCTTTGCAAAATATTTTTACCTGAATATTACGTTTCTAACCCTCTGCCACAAGCAGTGGTTAACAAGATAAGTCATCTTCTATTTAATACCAAAACTAAGCATGACGTTAGCCATTGTGGCTGAAAGTAGTACTTTTTTTTTTCTTCTTCTCAGTCGGGCTCTCCCTGCCTGCTGCACTGTCATCATTAGTAGTGTCTGAGTCGCTACCTCTCACCACTGACCTCTTCCGTTAGACCGTTACATTTTTGATATCAGCTAAATGTTGTTTTGGGACGTTCCGTGTGCTCAATTTTGTGGCACCCTCCACAGTGTGTGATAAGAGTGTATGCACGCACGCACGGAGGTTTTCCACTGAACAGGGGGGAGAGTGCAGGAAGGAAGACAAAGGCTGAGCCAGGGAAGAAAAAAGGACCGATTCCATCCGAAATGTCTAACGCTGTTCCCCTGTTACAAAACAACAATGATCATGCACTCACACAAAAGCGACAAGGTTAAAATTTAACTCCCACACTCCCAAAAAACAAAGGTCATATAAGCGACCGTACTGGTCACAATCTAGAGCCCTGAAAAACTGAAATATATTTTGCAATATATAACATTGTAACCCCTACATCTTGATGCGTATCTTATTGCCAGATTCTTGCCAATACACAGCTCTAATATAACTCAAGGAAACAAAACAGAACAAAAAACTTTTTTATTGACACAATCAGAATATGACGGCAATACTTTACTTTACTCAGGGGTTAAAAAAAAAAAAAGAAACTACTGCCACCAATCTTTGCATGTAAACTTTTCACTGATTAAAAATAGATACAGCGTTGAAAATAGATACAATATTGCAAAACATGATACATGATCTACATTTCCCTACACCCCTGGTGCTGCGTTAGGACAGCAGATGCTTAAGTGCCTCCGCTGTGGTCAAACTGAAGACGCACACGGCACAGCAAATATGATGGTAAGAAAGTCTGAATGCTTTTTGAAAGGTAAAATATGTTGGCAGCACAAACAGACCACTTCTGAATTTCTGGAACCTCTGTCTAACCACTTTTACAAATTTGAATTGGGGGGGTGGGGTGGGGGGGTTTAATCATTTGTCTTGTCTTTAAAAAAAGCAGCATGTTGTATGATAGTTAAATTACAGCGACAAAAATAATAGAATATTATAGCAATTCTGTAGGGCTGCAAAAATATGTTTACATAAACTGAAAGACTTCAGTTTAACTGGACTTAGGATAGACGGGGCTGTCAGGCTGAACCAGTGACGCAACACGGGAGCAATTTCACTGACAAACACATAATGATGAGGTGATACAGCACATAGTCTTGGTGCAGTGCTGTGAGGTCTAAGCAATGTGTAGGAGCCGGGAGTTTCTAGAAGCTGGACTCAAGTAGTAACAGCAGTAATTTCCACAAAAAAAGACTTCCCACTCTCTCCACCCTTTCCAAACCGAGTCTGCCCCAGGCCTGCAGAGGAGGCGACGTGAGGAACTGCACATCCCTACCGGCTCAGAGCACGAGAGGAACATGCAGGAAAGGCCCAACCCACATTTTGTCTCAGTCATGCTGCCGAAAGCTGATTGGCTGACTCACTGTTCATGCTGCTGATCAAATTACCACAATGAAGAAACTTAACAGGGTTTGCCTGTGGTTGTCAGATCTGATTCTTTTTGCCATCTATGAGGCATTTCGGTATATAAGGGAATAATACTCACTCACTTCACTATGACAGGGGTGACTCAAGATTACATCACTTTGTAAAAAAGAAAAATCTCCCATTCATTAAGGTTCACTGGGTAAAGAAAAATTAAGACGTCTGATGCAAAAGAAAGAAAGTTGTGTTGTAACTCAGAAGAATAAGAATATTATAACAACAATCTAAATAACATGAGTAAGCAAAAACACCACATCAACAGAGACCAGTCTGCAAGATATAAATGGAGCTAATTTCCACCACTGCCTCCAGCTTCTGAGGGATCATTATTTTATGCAAGCATGTGACTGACTGAAAATCATGATAATGCTCACCGGAGTACTCTTTAGGTGCTCCCTTCTCGCCGCCCTTGAAGAACTTGATGGTGGGGTATCCTCTGACGCCATACTCTTGGGCCAGTTCAGTCTCCTCTGTGGCATCCACCTTACCCAGGCGGACCTCTGAACCCTCGGCTTTCAGCATGCCAGCAGCCTTTGCATACTCTGGAGCCAGGGCCTTGCAGTGACCACACCATGGGGCATCTGCAAGAGTGACAGAAGGAATTTTAACAAGCCCCATGTACAGGTTTGCACTGTGGTAGATAAGGGACGTTGATCAGAGGGGTTTATAATCTGTGAAGGAATAACGGTCTGCAAAACCACTGAAAGAAAACGGAAAACAAAACGACAAAGACGGAGCAGCAACAAGCTATCATTTTTTATCACTCTGTTTCTCAATGAATTATTCACACATAATTAAACACACCATTAGATACAATGCTGCATGTGCATGACAACAGCCCACACTGACATCTTTACATTAATAAAAAAAAAAGGTACTTTATTAATCACATGTACAGCGTACAGTGCTCTCTGCATTTATCCCATCCCTGAGGGGCAGTGGGTAGCAACAGCGCAGCACCTGGGGACCAACTCCAGATCCTAGCCAGTACCTCAGTCAAGGGTACTTACATGTTTTGATGGCGGGGGAACCCGGAGCACCCGCAGGAAACCCACACGAACTCAAGGAGAACATGCAAACTCCACACATAGAGTTCCTGCCCCAGCTGGGAATCGAACCCAAGACCTTCTGCTATCTAGGTGACAGTGCTAACCACCGATCCACTATGCTGCCAAGGTTTGTCTGAGCGGCCAAACATCTACAAAATGAAACTCTACTAACCACATTAGTCCCTTCAGAAAAATGAAAGCCTACAATATTTATTTACAATCAAACTGAATTAATTTTCTAAACATCACCCACTCAAAACCATCTGACAACACCCTGAACGCCCACTTTCTAAACCAAGACAGTGCCCCGCTCATAAAGAGCAAATTAGCAGAATATTCTGGTTTAGATATTTTTAGTCGATTAATCAATCAGTAAATCTGCAGAGGGGACTATAAGCCATTTTGAATAATCAATCTGTTCCGAAAAATTATAAGTTTTTGTGCAGTATATTTTATTGTATTAAAATGTGATTAGGTTTTTGATTAAGGCTAAAAAAAAACCCAAACAATCTAAGGATGTCAGTTTGGGCTCTGGGAGCTTGTAATCAGTATTTTATTCCATTTTCTGACCCGATGTCAGTATTTTATTCTGACACGTTTTAACACCCTTAACAGTAAATGCCATGAATGACACAATATTAGAATATAATACTGTAAAACAATCATGTTGACAAAATGACTCATGATTAATTTGACATGTTTCCGTATAACTTTTATGTTAGTTTGCAGCTTTTCTCGAGTAAGAGCTTGAAGAGGAATCCCTTGATGATTATGGTTACCTAGGGTCACACTAATGGCTCGAGCAGACTGCCATAAAAATGTAGTGGGATCTATTCGTTTCTACTGTGGTCTACCTTGTTGATTTGTTAGCCATCAGGTCCAATTGTACAAGTCAAAGTCTGGACACAGACACTAAACAGATAAACAACCTTATCAGTAATGCCACGTCAAATAAAAGGACCTGCATTGCATCATTTTAAATTCTTGACAAAGAGCACGACTTCCTTGTTCCAGATAGTCAATAAACCCACAGAAGAACTTTTGTAAAGTACACGTCAACCTAGCTCCACATCTCGACGCAGATCCCGCCCAGCTGAGAAGCGTATGTGCGCAAATGAAGCCTTCATCCCTCCCATCCTGAGCTCATTGGAGAGTCTTCCTCCATGGCCGCCTCTGACTGGTCCACGGGTTTGTCCTTTAATATGCGAGCAGGTCAACAAACAGACAAAAGTGAAGCGGGATGGGCCTGCAGGCTGACTGTGCAGCGGCTCACTACAGCGTGATACGACACGTAAACTAATCCGATATCAAGGAGAAGTAAACTGCATTAACAAAAACTGAACAAGAATGTAAGTAAATTAGTCTGGGCGTCATGAAAAGTGAAACTTACAGTATGAAACCACAGCAAGTAATCGAAACTAAATTAGCCCGCACTTTATCTCTAACTCCTTATCTTCCTCGCTTCTGTACACTGGCTAACGTTACTTATGGCGTTAACAGGCGTGTAATTAACGTTACAGCACCGTCCTGACGGTAAAAGTGACCGTGCACCCACCGGTCGACTTCTCCAAATCTAATCTGACGCACTGCTAACTCACTAAAGTCAGCTAACTTTTTCTGTGCCAAGCTGGAGCAATGTAAAAGCAAGCACAAGGTAACTTAAAACAGAAGGTGCAAAAGAATAAACGCTCATATAACCAAACTGAGGTTGCAGCAAGTTTCGTATCTCGGTTGGAATCCGTTATAACATAACGAAAACTCGGTGCTTGCAAGTCAAATTTAGAGGAAAAACGCAGTACGATAAATAATGCGTCGTCTATTTTTACACTACAGTGAAACAACGTAGCTTATGGGCAGCCAAAGGCTGAACAGATTTGTGCACGGATGCAAAAACGACCCAGACATCCGCAAGCTACCAACAGAGGCAACTTGTCAGAAGTGTCAAAGTTTCATGCTAACATCGACCCGGGCTTCATTTAGCTAGCTAGCCGGGGAACCAACGAGCCTGCTAAAGGCAGCTAACGTTAGCTGGAGATATTTTGTGGCTAAAGTTACTTACAAAATTCAACCAGGAGGTTAGGGTGGGCTTTCAGAGCCTCGTCGAAGTTACTTTTCTTCAGCACCAGGACATCTCCTTCCTCGGCGATCTCAGCCCGGCTGGCCACAGCCAGTGTACAGAGCAGCAAAAACTTCAGCATGTTGGTTGCCGTCGAGTAATCTTCCGGACAGAAAGAAGAGAGCTACAGACGCGGTCGGCGAGGGTTTAGCTAGGAAACTGCTCTGAGTTTTGGTGGGGTTTTTTCTTGTTTAAGGTTGGGATAGTAGCTGGTATTTTGTGTGTACCGCTACTAACGTGGCAGTGCACGCAGAAACCGGAGGGGTCAGCCGTAGTGCGCATGCGCATTTATCAGGCCGAAAGCAGTTCGTGTTGAAATGTGACTGGACCGCAGCGCGCTGCACCTGGAAGTGAAAGAGCGGCGCGCCCTGCAATCTGCTGGCATACGTACACATCAGCCCTGAGCGAAAACACACAAGGGTCATTGAAAACTGTATGAAAAAAAAAGATTTGCGTCGGACAGTGTATTTTTATCTCAACATAGAACAATCACGTTGTAGCTAAAGTCAGGATTTACACCATGAGGCGTTAATTTTGTTTATCCAGATGTGCAAAACAAAAACTACCCTGTATGTTCTGTTAGTTACATATGTCAACTACTGTATGTTGTAACTTGGGTTTTTACTCTTTCTCACTCTGGACTGTGGGCTGCATGTTATTTTAATTGGTGTAAATACACGGAGAGAAGGTGTTTGGAAATGTTGGTGTTTTTATGTTTACAAAAGGAGCCGGTCAAAATCCGACTGATTTGTAACACTTATGCTGTATGTCACATGATGTTTATACTAATGGCCATTCTTGTATAAAGTACCAGCAAGCCAAACTGGAGTGAAAGTAAAGATACCTTACTGAAAAATGACTTTAGTGAAAGTGAAAGTTGCCTATTAGAATATTACTTGAGTGAAAGTCTGAGTCAAAGTCTGAAAGTAGCCGGTATTTACTGTAGGCTACTGAAGTATCAAAAGTACAGTGATTATAAATGTACTTAAGTATTAAAAGTAAAAGTTAAAAGTGCCTGTAAAAAACAGTCAAGTTTGACTTTTTAAAAATGGTGTAGTTTTCATTTATGTGGCTTCTGGTCTACATAAGGACAGAACATCCCAGTCCTAAAACAAAATGCAAATGAAGTAATGAAACAGTGATTTCCCGAAAGCTTTCTAAACTGTCTAAATTCTTATGGGCCTGATTTGACAAAATTGGCAAAAGTTCAGCTGAATCTGCAGCTGGGCCACTGCCTCTACATCAAAACAACAAAAAGATTTAATATAAAACATAAAACTTGACTACAGCAGCACCCAAAGAAACAACCATGTCGTTATTTGTACCGCAGCTGAAGAGCACTTGTTTGCACTCGTGCCTAACGTGATTAAACAATGATCCAACTTCCTGCAGTCTGTGATCCAGTGCTACTGGCTAACAAAACAAAGAAACAAAAAAAGTTATTGGTTAGTAGCCAACCAAATTTCCCCCCATATTTTTGTTTTTATCCAGTAACTAAGATGCTCATGGGAAATGCAATGGAGTAAAAGTATCTGTTTTCTTTGGAAAACGTCGTGAAGTAAAAGTGAAAGTCTACAGAAATAGAAAGAGTAAAGTACAGTTATCCCCCCAAAAATACTTGAGTACAGTAACTAAGTATTTCTTCTTCATTACTATACAACACTGCTAACAGCTCTGCTTACACCCCAGTAAAAACATTGAAAAGTGCTCATATATCACTTATGTTATTAGGCTTAAAGTGTTGGTTAAATTTTAAAAAAGTAAACATTTATCATTTTACCCTAGTGGTGTGTTGGAGCCCCCACAGGGTGCCTGTGGATTTTCGTTTTGTTCTGTTTTTTTCTGAGCTACTTCTGCATTCCTTCACATTAATTTGTGAATCCACCTTGATCCATAGAAACAGTCAGTGTGCTGTTCCAGTCCAGCTGTTCTACCCGTAAGGGAAACACAGCAGATGAACATTATGCGACACTTTGCTTCTTACACAAGGCCGAGCTCTGTGAGCGCACCCACAGCAGCTCTACCTGACTGTGTTGGCTGAAGCTGTGGATATGGTTAGAGCTCAGACCATGGCTGCTGCATCTCAAGACAAAATCCAGTGATTTGCCATTGCACTTTCATAACGTTGAGGTTGGGGAACTGAGAAGAGACTGTTAACAGCTGAAACAGCTGCAGAGGACCTGACGATTAGTCTCTCATATGGGTTATTTCATAATCATCATCTTTTAAAACATTTAGACAAAATAAAGACTGACTACCTATGTTAATCCTGGCTTAGCAGTGCTCTAGATATCCAAACAGCTGCTTAATATTTATATAAATGCACAAACACTGTCAGAATTAATAACTACGTGAGGATGGCTGCAGGGCAAATACATTAAGTGCTTTCAGATATTGAGTCTGACCAAATTTATTATATCTGGTCAGATGAACAGAGTTCTTGCCGCATGCAGCCACCCAAAGTTCTCTCTTTTCTGTTTAGCCTTTATGTACTAAAAGTTCCACAACATATTACAAACTAAATAGATAGTACATGGTTTATTATATAGACTGTATATGACATTTCATCTGTTATTTGTAAACGTTATTCCAGTGCATAAAGGTGCAGACTGCACTGACTCTAACTCCTGCCTCATATGTAGACTACAGTAAAACTTCAGGGTGATTTCTGTGTCAGTGTAATGAACAGGATTTTAAGAGATAATGTTTTTTTTAAACGATGGATTTCGTCGTTAAAGTAATTGCTACTCTTTTTAAATGCTATGAAACAGCAGGCAGTATTTTGTCAGATTTTCTGCAGATGACTGTAAAGTGAGATTCAGCATCAAAAGATGCTTTGAGAGGCGAGTTATTCTTTCTTAGCTCAGTTCTACAACTTCTACAGCTCTGAGTTTGAATCTTTGTCGAAATTATGTGGTTTTCATTAGAGCTGAAAAGTACAAATACTAGATAAATAAGTAGATTTTTCAGATATCTGTACATCACTTAAATAATTATTTCCTGAAAATGTTTTACTTTTCCTCCCTACATTTGAACACAAATATTTGAACTTTCTAATTGTTACATTTTCAAAACAGGCTTGCTTTTGTCTTTTTGGCTGTGCTCAGGACGCTTTACCAACCCAAAATGTCACTATTTAACATTCTGGGAATGAGACTCAACAATCAGCTCATTTTCTGGCGCGTTTAGGAACAGCTCGAACAAATCCTATTGCTTCTGCCTTAAGTTTAATAGTCTTTGCATCATTCTAATATATCACAAGGTTCAGTTCGCTTCGCACAGAAATGGCTGCTAGAAATGTCCTTCAGAGGGAATATTTTTACTTTGATACTTTGAGTACATTTCAGAGCCTGTACTTTATTACTTTTACTTGAGGAAAGAAGCTGAGTCAGTACACGTGTATATGTACTTCTACTTAGGCAAAGAATGTGTGTACTTTTGCCACCTCTTTTTCATATAATCAAACATTGGACTAATCAGTTGAGGTTGCTAATGTTGTGTTTACTTACACACATTGTACACAAGGTATTCAGGAAATTACAGTAATACACTGCAGACGGTTATTTGCTTTAGCTAGATTGTGTTAATATTTCACGGAAGGTAGCAGTCTCAGTGCAAGCTTTACATTTTCTCTCCAGTAAGAGTAAAAAGACAAACTTCCTCCCGTTCTTGTTACATACAAGCCTGCGTGTCATCAACCTTTAGCCCTTCGTAGTTTGACAAAGCAGTGAGCTCTGCAAGCGGACAGGCTGAAGCAATGTGACAGTTTGTCACTTTTGCACTTGCTTTGGCCACATTCTCCAGTTTGTCACACAAGAGAAACCAAAATACCTTCACACCAAAATAAGACTCAAGATACACAGTTTTACAAAGTCATTGATATTTTTAAATTGATACAAATTAACAGGTAATTTTGGTGAATGTTAAAGATCAGTTTACTGGACATACAGTATAGCAGTTTTTTTTTTTGCTTTTTTTTCTGTAACAGTATGTAATCTAAACAAACACGCACACGCACACGCACAAACACACTACTGGTTAGTTGTCACAGTTTCTGTAAGACCAGAAACAATTAAGCTGCTGCAAAGAGGTGAGGCCATATTTTTATCTTATCAAAAGCAGTTTTTAAATGTATACTGACTGCAGTTCTGCAGATGTAATGTCATTATTTGTTTACCTTTTATGTAATCGGGCAGGTTGACCTTTTTAAAGCTTTTTGATGGAAACTGCCACCTGTGACTGAAAACTGAAAAGTAGTAAGACTGAACCCAACATGAAGTTGTGGGCCAGAAATCAAAACAATGAGCTTAAAAACTTAAGCTCAGTAGAGCTGAAGAAAGCTGCAGTCTCATTGTAATTCATGGTGATGTCATCACTTTCAGTGTTTGACGTACCAGATACGAGCTGATTAGCTGTTTGTGCCTACGCCCTGACTCGCCACTGCTGACAAAAGACTGCAAGCCACACCGTCAGTCGGCTCAAGCTTGAGCTGAGACGGACCAGTTTACTCTGCTGCAACTTTCCCTGAAGCTGTTTGGTTCAAACTAGACTTAAAAGAGAGAGCAGCAACAGATGAAATGAAGCGTGAGCCAGTGGATTTGCTTCCCAACAAGTCTCATGCTACAGCTAACGATAGCCTGCTAGCTCGGTTGGAGAAATTATCTACTGCAACTTTAAATTATTAATCCACAACCATTATAATTTTGGGGGGGAAAGCAATATTTTTACTCTGCAATGTTCGAAAAACTCTGTGGATGTATTACTTTTCAAAACTTATGTATCTACGTATAAATTTTACCAATAAATCCTTTAAGGGATCAACCAATATACTGACCAACTACCAATGGACCAACTGACAGACATTACCAGTTAGAGCTGCAGCAATGTACAGTATGAGAAAAATAATGTTTTTAAAAAAATAAAACCTCTTTTCATGGACCCGCCAAATAAAAATAAAGACCAGCAAACTAGCCTCTTTTATGGGTCTTCAGCATCGCTAAAAATGTAATTACAACACGTTTTGTAGCTGAAATCTTAATCTGTAAAGGAACCATCAACTACAGTTCAGTTAAAGTATAAAATTACATCAAAATGGAAATATTCAAATACTACCTTAAACTTTACTGTGTGGCACTCAAGTAAATAACCTAATAGGTAATAAGAAACCTTATTAATAACTCAAGTAACCTTATTAGTTAATCTAGTTACCTTACACTATTGTTTATAGCCTGTAAGCCTATATGCACATTCTGCACCTAATAATGGAAAAAATCTTTAGTATATTCAGTTAGCAGGTCTTTTATGAATAAAGATCACATCTCTGCTTTTCCTCAATGGGGATAAACTACAGGAGAATCTGCACTGAACCAGAAAGATGTAAAAAGCTGGCAAAGAGGACATTTAATTGTTTATATGAATGACTGCACTGGAAGCTTTGGTAACAGGCAGGATGAATTCAGAGGAGGACAGAATGAAAGATGAGGATGCGCTGATCGACGCATGCAGAGTCTGAGCTCATGTTTTTCTAGCTGGACTCAGGTCATTAAATGTTAATGGGATTTTAATATGGATGTTGGCAGAGACATAGAGAGAGAAGAGAGAGATGAACATTCCCTTTTAAATACATTTATAAGGAAAAAAAATCCAAGCGCAGTTGCCATGCCAACGCTACAAGAGCAGGCCCCTGGAGTCCTTGAGGTTATTAGAAGCAGGACATTCAATCACATGGATCTCTGATTATGACGCAAGTTCATAAAAAAACAATGTGAATGCTGATGTCATAGCTGAAACTATCAGGTGCTGGCGTGTATCATTCATAAAGAACACTATGTGACAGGATACCATTTCAATGTATCTTTAAAAAGAGCATTAAAATGGTAAACAGTGTGTCCATTCTATTGCATCCTATAGGTAAAGACACATACAGTAGTTTGCCATAAGCTGGTTGAAGTACTATAAAGCAGTGGTTCCCAATGTCGGTCCTGCCCCCTGAGTATGATGGTTTTGTTCCAACCTCAACTGCAATTTAATTATTTTAAGAAGCTATTAATTTTTCAAACTAGGTGCTTTTCATGCAA
>JAQFJB010000019.1:27639820-27651138 GCA_029874875.1 Naso minor
GCTCTGTTTTCATCACACAGTGTGTGCTGATAGGGCTAGCAAAGGATGTGATGCGAGGCTGCCTGTTGGCTGTCTCCGCTGGTTTCTCCTTGTGCTTTAAGTGCATGTGGTAAAGCATCGAACTAGTATCTCTATGATATGCAGGTTTAATGCAACACGCACGTTATCGTCTTCCTTTCTGTCAAAGTATTTCCAGACATCATTCCTTCTGGTCGTGGTTGACATGGTGCATGTAACGCCACCTGAGTTGAACTGCTGCAACCAAAAACAACACGTGCGAGCAGTATCCATCCCTAACAAGAATTTGTGTTGTCTGACATGGTGGCTTCATGAAAGACAAAAGAAAACATGTAGTCTGATTTGGCCATGGAGGGAGTTTCGAGATTTTCTACCCAATCACAAGAGACCAACATACCGTATCTGGATGCACCAGGCCACTGAAAGCTCCAGCTGGTTGGTGGTGTACTGTGAGTTTGGCAGTTCTTGGTTTTGGTTCTTCTGTTTACAACATGGTGGTCAAGTTGCAAATGTTCTCATATTGCAGCTAGACAGTAGACAAAAAATATGTGAAGTGTTGTGCTATTTCAGACTGAAACATTGTTTATCATCTTAAAAAGGTGATCAAGAGATTAAGTTCCAGCCCTAGAGAGAGAGGGAAAAAGGATCTCAGTGCCAGTGGAAGTAAAAAACAGAGAAGTAAATGTGAAGTAAGTGGGGGGATGAGGGGAATGGTGCACAAACAGGGCCCTGGATGGGATGTAATCAATCCACTTCAGTTCAGAAATAGCTGGTAATTCTGTAAAGAGCAGCAGGGACCCACCAGAACATTACGCACACAAACTTATTCATGTCATTTGAGGCACACAGAGGATGTCTGTCAGGTCGGTGTCCCACTTAAAGATGTTTTTCCTTAATCCCAGGGGTCATCAGGAGTGGGCTAGAGTTTCAGTGACTTACCCACACACAGGCACGTACACACTCACTGACACATATACACACACACTCACACACACACAGGAGAGCATCTCTCTCTCTCTCCTCATTTCCTAGTCTGCATCGACCACATTAGTTTCTTATAATAACTCAGCAGTAGCGCCGAGGGGTTTGCATATTTAAAACCGGATCGAGGGATCTATATCTGCAGAGCTGGATGTAACAAATTAACTCTGCGTGTGTGTTCAAGTGTGTGTATATTTGTGCTCATTTGTGTATGTTTGTCAGTTCTTTTTAGTGTGTCCTATTTTTTTTTTGTTTTTTTTAATGCAGGTACACTCTGCTCTGTGCCCGCATGAGCACTTCCCCAGTCTCCTCATTAACACTCCCACTCAGAGTGCCAATGGCTCAGCATTCATCCTGACCCGAGGACAAAGACCAGGACGCCAGTTGTGTAAAGATTTACCTACATTCAAGTTCAACCTGATGCATATCAAGAGTGATGTAGTGTTAGAGTACGGAAACATGTTTGGTGTATTTTATCCCCTTACATAGAGACTGGAGTTTCCTCTTTCCACAGATTTTTCTAATGACTTGAAATATACAATTAGTTAAACTCATCAACGGCAATTTCTCTGCTGAAACTGTGCAATGCTATTTGTAAGTGTGTTATCTGCACACGGAAACAGATGTCTGGATGCAAATCCAGTTGGGCAGAATTCCCACCACCAGTTTATAAAGTGCACCTGCAAAATCTATTCAATCAATATACATTCAATTAAAAAAAGCCCTGTAAGAATCAGATTTTTATGAAGGTTGTAACTGTTCTTTTCTGTGAAGTGTCAAAACATTTTAAGCTATTAAAATACCCAGGAAAAAGTTACATGGATAACTAAATCCAAAATTTGTTATACAAGCATTTTGAAACAATCTAAATTATTTTTAAAGCTGAGCTATTATACTGACAAACAGGAGCGGAGACAGGTTGTGATTGACTGTTGCTTTAGTCTAACTGAGCATAAAGTCAGTCACAAAACTGTCTCGGCCTTGATTGTTCAGTCTGGCAGACACAGACATTATAGAGAGGGCATTGTTACATAAAAGTCACTGGTAAAAAATGCTGTTGTGAAATAAAAACTCTAGACAGAGGATATTTGAAACTAAATCTGCTGGAAAGAAAACTAAAATACCGCCTGTAACCTCTGTTACTGTCTAAAAGAGGAGAATGTAATGCAATGACAATGAGTTGATAAAAGTTAACGATTAAAATCACAATTGCAGGATTATACTCTTTATTTATATGGTTATTCATCTATGAACACTTGGGCTCTGCATCCCGGCTGTAGTTAGTTGTTTATATTGGGATGCATTAAATTTACAGATATTTTAAAATTTTTTGTCCCAATCATTTATTTAACTGACAAAATATTTTTGCAGGATTTAGAGCAAGGCTATAGCATGGTAGGTGGCTTAGTGGTTAGCACTGCTGCCTCACAGCATGAGGGTCCTGGGTTCAAATCCAGGTTTATTTTGGATACCTGGCTGGGGCAGTGATGTTCTCCTCATGTCCGCGTGGGTTTTTCTCTGGGTATTACGGCTTCCTTTCACAGTCCAAATAAATGCAGGCTAATTGGTGACTCTGAATCGCCTGTAGGCGTGAATGTGAGTGTGAATGTTTGTTTGTCTCTATATGTACGCCCTGTGATGAACTGGCAACTTGTCCAAGGTGAACCCCGCCCCCGACCAATACCAGCTGGGATTGATTCCAGCCCCCTTATAAAAGGATAAGCGGATACAGATAATGAATATATGAATACCATCACATGGGACTACATTAGTTGTACGGCTGTATCTAGCAAACCAGGTAGTAATGATGCCCTGGAATATGTCTCTACAACTTTACATAGTCCTGCTGAAGCACTCTGGCACTCAGTACCTGACTGAAGAGCCACTGATCACAGCTGCTGAAGAACAAGTCAGATTATACTGTAACCTCTCTACATTACAAACACACCTGCTGTATGTCCAGCTTCACACAATCTTTACTTTCTCTCAGTGTGCCGTGAATTTATAAATATTTTAAAGCTCCTCATTTTCTTTTCTCTATTTATTCCTTAACTTTACTTTTTTTTTTTGTCTTGTCTTCTTTTAAAACCCTCAGTATTTCTTTCTTCAGCAACAGAAGAACCTTGAAGAAATCTGATTCCTCTAACACCTTACAAAAGAAAAAAGCCACTTTTCCGCACATGTTCAGCATCAGTAAGAGTGATACTGGGTGTGTGTAAAGCCCCGAGCAAGGCCACAATAACTGCTTATTCAGTGGGGGTTTAAATAACACCTCTAACTGTGGTGCCCTTGTGCCTGCTTAGTGAGTAATGTATGTGTGTGTTTCTGTGCATGTGTGTGTATTAGTGTGCATGTATACATGTTAAATAGAGATGCAAGCATGTGGACGTCGGGTGAGTTCTCATTGCTGTGATTAACGAACTAGCTGCAAATGCGACTCCAGCCGTCGCTGTACTGGCGCCCATTGAGCATGCATGGAAATGACCTGCTTCCACTGTATGTGTGTGTGTTTATGTGTGTGTATACATTTGTAAGACAAAGCACGCCACCCACTCCTCCTCCCCCCAGGCCTAAATAGACTGGGAAATGGACACTGGAGTGGATTTTCTGGCCTCTCGCCTCATTCCTGGATATTTCAGGGCTGCATTTGTCACTAAAAATAGCTCCCACATCATCTAATCTAATAGCCTTTTGGATGTAGCCATGGTGTTGTTACAATGAGTGAGAGTGAATCTCTCTCCATTGAACAAGTAATGGTTGCACAAGAGGCTCCATTCATATTGCATTAAACATAATGACATTGCGCAAGAAGCTCAAGATGGCTTTATTGGATTGGCACTTTGTTATGTCAGGAAAAGGAAAAAACAAAGTAGCCTAAAAGCATTCACAGGAAATTTTAGACATCACTCAGGATGACTTGTTCGGTTTCCCATATTTGCAGGGTTCTTATGTTGCACTTCTACGAAACCCAGTTGGAAAACCACCTGTGGTATTTTAAATTGTCCAGCTACAGGAAAGGAAAATTACCAATGGGAGAAAGAGCAAATCAATAAAAACAAATGCAACTGACCAGCATTTTAAAAAATTACATAATTTGATTCACACATAATATGGATTTGTTTAATATTTCTCGGGAAACTGACGACATTAATGCATTTCTGAATGTTTGATTCATTTTAGATTGCATGACCCACAACAACAAAAAGGAAAAGCTTCACCTCCACTCCAACAAACAAACAAAATACTGTATAATATTGTGTGAATTGCAGCTTACAACACAACCAAGCATAGCTACTGTGGGAGTGGAAGTGTATGCAAATTCAACCATGGCTCTTCAATGTGGCTTTTCTTATAGCCCAGTCTGGCTGGCTTTCAAAGCAGTTAAACTTTAGGGCAAAATATTTTCTTACAATTGAATAAATTAGCTATATTTAGAGAATCCACTGGTGGAGGCAAAATACATTCATGCAAAACTGTTGTGGCATGTCCTTCTCTGGTGAAAAGTAAAGGCTCCTACACACTACTTCTGGGGGTGGGACTTGACAGAAGAGAATGTTAGAACTGAGGAAAAGGTTAAAGAAAGAAAGAAAAAGTTGAGAGAGAGGAACAAACTACAAGGTGAAAGGGAAAATGAAGGGGCGGAGGAAGGGACTTGAAGAGAATAATCATCAGCCTCTGCTTCCAACGTCCTGAAGGGGAAAGTTGATGGTCTCCTCAGATGAGATGATGATGCATTTAATTGGTGGAAGAGAGGAAAAGGAGTGAGATGAAGAGGAGAAAGAACCATATAAGGTAACAAAAAGCTTTTTAGACCACAATGTCCAGCATCGCTACTTTTAAGCTACACTGAATGCATCTTGTTTGTTTAAATACTTTTTAAAGACAGCAAAAAATATAAGTTTGTCCCCACAAAAGTTAAGGATAATTTTTTTTTCTGCCCCAGCAAGTGAATCCCTTGAATCTGGAGATTCTGTTGAAATGAAACAATTAAGCCTCAAAATTGCACAGCTTACCGAACATAAGACCCAAAATCGGGACACTGCTGCCCATCGAAACACACTCAATGTAAAAAAATAAATAAATAAAATACTTTTATTATTCTCTTTACCCAACAGGAGGAAAATCAGAATTCTCCTGCTTCTCCTCCTCGGAGGGGTCTGAGCACTGGGTCACCACAGTGACTCTCCGTCAGCCGAAGGGACATTAAGTGTCTCACAGAGCTCCATTATCCGCAGTGGGACCATGAAATCCTGCCAGCACAGGGGACACTATTGTGCACCTGACCCTGACCTCTGACCTCTCCCTTTAAGGGCGGGTAGGCCAAAACTGCATTTCCTCATGTCTATCAGTGCAACACTCGATGACACCAAGGACACTCAGATATTAGAAAAACTGACCTGTAAGCCATGTTCTGTGACCTCACTGTGACAGTGTGGCTGACTTTTATTTTGTGTTGATCTCGATACTCACCTGCTTTAGTCAGTACGTTTACATGCACAGTTAAGTTGAGCTACGGTTATAGCTCAATTGGGCCATTTAATTGGACTGCTGTCCTTGTCCCAGTATGCATGCGCAGAGGGAGAATCGATTTATTGTCCAACTCCGCTACAGTAGGCAGCCATATACTCTGTTCAGCTGGTTGCTATTTGACCCTTCTTCCGGTTAGCCAAGCAAACTACAAACAGATTAGCAAGTGGCTAGTGAAATCCTTGTCGAACGGTGAAAACACAGACAACTTGATGTGGGATGTTTGCTTTTGTACTGTACTTTTCTTCTACAAATTTATGCTCTTCGAGTTTGGGGTCTAAGACCGCCACAAGGACTATCTATCACGCACAGATTGCTTCGACTTTCAGTCACATTATCTGGGTGCGTTAGCTCGACTTTGAGAAATTCGATTCAGTACGATTTCAGTCGGACTAAAATGTTTACATGCATTTTAAAAGTCTCGTTTTAGCCAGACTAATACAATATTTCCATTTTCTCTCACGTCATGTAAACATACGAGTGTTGTAGATAAAGAGATGCAGCTTTAATTCAGAGCGATTCACAGTGATTATACACTAGGTGGTAGGGGTGTAACAATACATTAATTTGTATTGAACAGTACTGTACACATCTGACAGTTCGGGTGCAAGAATGGTACAAAGAATACACGGTATAACTACAAGCAGTATAATGTGTTACGACTGATGAACGTGATGCAGAAGCATATTCACATACACAAGTTCCACCCGGAAACCTTCAGCAGCCGTGAGCCTTTAGCAATCATTTCGCTAAGGCTGTGTGACACTCACACACAAAATAACACAAAATGACACAAAATAATTAATCCACCTTTTAAGCCGCAACAAGCAAAGACAGGCTAGCTCTGTCAAGCTGCAGAAGTCACAGACACGGCAGCCAATGCAGTCAATTTTCAAAATAAAACACCCTGAGTAGGTCGTTTTGTTTCACTAAATCACCTAGCTATTAGGCATGGAAGTATGCAAAAATAAAGGGAGCAAAAATAGAGATGGTAAAACAGAGGGACGCTTGGGTGAAATTTTTGTACCAAACTCATACTGAACCGTGAGGTCTAAACTGAGGTGTGAAACGAACCGTGACTTCAGTGTAGCGTTACACCCCTATTAAGTGGATAGGCTCATCAGTGGTCAGGACTGTAGTATTGATGACTCTGGTGTTCTGACAATAATCATTTGACCTAAACATCGTGCTGTAAGAGCAAATGCTTTGAAAGGAACAAAATAGGAGGAAAGCAAAGGTGTGAGCTCAGGTGAAGAGAGAGGATCTGATGTTACGAGAAATCCAAGCTTTTCACAGGAGGAAGACCTGTTCCTCCTCCTCAAGCTAAAGTGACAAGGTCATTCCACCAGTGGGAGAAAAGTGTCGAAAGCGTAACCTGGTGTCACACTTCAGCCTAATTAAGGTGTTCATCCAGTCGCTAAATGCTCCAGATCAATTTCCTAACAAGTGGCCGATGTGTTCCTAATGGGAGGATTGCTAAATGTAGAGATAAGCTTCTTGTGTTGACAGCTGGAGCCACTATCTGTCTTCATTATGCTGGCTGCGCTTGTGGATTGGCTGTGATAAATGGCTTCCTCTGTACTCTTTTCCCTTTCTCTTTCTTCTGTGTGTTCCGCCTCCTTTCTTTTTTTTTCTCTTTCGGGTTTGTGAACACAATCCCACTGCCTCTGTGACCATCAAACTGATGTTTTGACAACTCGGAGACTATTATCAGGGACTATTATCAGGGATCTTTTCATCATCGTGTTGACAGATGGAGTCAATGTGAATCAGCTTAATATGCTCGGCTTAATAACATATTCTGAGATTTATATTACAAATCCACAAAATGTTTGCAGGGTCATGCTGAGTGACGCGCTTGAAATTTCACAAATGCATTGATGCTCATAAACACATACAACCCAGGCAAAGCTGGCAGACACAAAATATATTTTCAAAATAAAAGAGCTAGACACACTTGTAGAGGATTTGGGGCACAGGGTAATACATTACAAGATGTAGTTTGTTTTAAGGGAACACAGTCTTGTTTTAAGAGCGATTTCAGACATAAGAATTGTGAGATTCTGAGACAGAAACTAAAAAGAAACTGAAAACCCAAATGTATTCAGTTATTTCTTATATGGGATTTTTTGTGTGTTTAAGCCACACCCAATCCGGCTGACAGACACCATAAAATTTCGGAGGCTAGTGTGACGGGTCCACGAGGCATCTTGCAAATGTCAAGCATGTTTAAGAAACAAGAGTTTCTCAAAGTCACGGTTGCGCTTGGGGAGAGCTGGGGCTTTTCTTCTTCTCACAGAACTGTAGAAATAAGAGGGAAGCCACTTCAAAATATGTATTTCGACAGTTTGACTTAAGCCCATCTCAAATCTGACACAATAGTGCAGTTTGTAAAATGGACATCAGTCCCTGAAGCATAGCAAAGCTGTTGATTTGCTCAGTTTGGAACACTTTGGTCATTAGTGTTGTATGAAACAGTTTGCCCTCTGGGAGCTCCGAGCAACTTGTAACTTGTAATTTAGTCAATAAAACTTTGCAACTATTTAACATAAATACATAATTTAGAAATTACCACTGAACCGAAGTGGCATTCCATAAATTAGTGTTGTGTCTACAGAAAAAGTCAACCCCTCCAAAAATTACTTTTAAAAGAAATTGTGTTGTGAATCCCACCGTGACTCTGTGTAGTGATGCATCATGAGATATCTGAAGTGGCATGCTGCACAGATGCATACTCAATCCTATCACCACACTTATGTGCTGTTTAGACAGTCAAGTGACTCGGTCTGCCTGGTAACACTCCAACACCTCCATGTCTGGTTCACCAACTTGAACCGAGGGCATTAAGCGTATCTCTAGTGTGCCCACACATATCAGGTCACATTAGGTGCTGCAGGCAGTATCAATTACTTGCTTCATACAGACACAGGGACTGTTTTCGAAACCGCATACTACACTAGCAGTATGCACTAATTTGGCCAAAATGTAGCATGTAGTATGCTGTATGTAAACACAAGCAAAATCTGCAGTATGCCAGAAAGTTCCCAGATGTTCACTGATTTGGAAATCCCCAGTATGCGTCCGACCAGTCTACCTTGCCTATACTGTTTCCCACAATACAATGCTCTGCGGCATCATAACCAAAACCCAGCCAAGCATTTGTCAATAAAGTTAATAATTTTAAAAAGAATCATGTTTTTCCTGGGCGATTTGTGCAAAAATGCATCCTGGTTAACCTGCCTGCGTACCCCAGTGTGAACAGATGGTTTACTGATCTTTCCGTCAGTATGCAGTATATGCAGCATAGCACATTAGTGTGCAGTAGGTGTTTTCAAAAACAACAAAGATTTAGTAAAAGATTCTTCCAGGGTGAGAAAGGGAAGGAAAGGAATAAAGAAGAGGATGAGATAGAAGGCTGTGCAGGACAACTTGGAGTTTACACCTAGTTTCCACTTTCGTACGTAACTAGTGTTCATCAATCAGATAATGCCCCTAGTGTCCAATGCAAGGAAATGCATTTCTTTACAGATGGACTGAGATGTAACAGTAACAGAATCAGATTCACGATGAGTTAAAACTATAATCTCATACTTTCTAACCATATAAAATCGCTTGACATTCCAGATGAGCGACTGAATTGAAGAAAATAGCCTGCTAGCTACAGCAGCTTGTTGTTGTCATACGTTCTCTCCGAAATCCACCGCCATAAGTTCAATTTTTTGAATGTACTGGAGGCAAATTCCGGACTGAAATATTATGGAGGGGAGGAGTTTCGTGGGCACATCGGATAACACAGAGATTCTCAAAGGAATGAATGGATTTTCGTTTGACTTGCCTTATACACATATGTAAGTGGAAACGAGGCGTTACGAAGATGTTTGTACTTTTTAGAGATTCCAAAAGTGATTTTGGGAAATGTGAAATAAGTGGTTACCAAGTTAGAGTTTCAGTCTTAGGCCTTAGAGTTGAAAGGTGAGGGATAAACAGTTTGTAGTACTTCCTGGCATCAGTGACATCACTGGTTCTAGGAAGAACAAGCTATTCTGAAGCTGCGCCCCAGGGACAAAGAGAGCATTGAAAACAAATATTGTAGCATTTCACATTATATCAATACTTGGATAGATAGAGATAAGGCTGAAAATGGGCAGAGTTGCCCTTTAATCTATGATAACAGAAATCACGAGAACTGCCATCAGTGTTTGGTAATCAAAACAAAAAGACCAAGTGAGGAGACTTATGTTACTTATGTTTGACTGATGTTGACAAAAATCATATAATGCTAGGTCATCACGGTCTCTATTATATGTTGATGTGAACTGGGTTTTTTCTCACAGCATCATTATCTTGTCATACACATAGCTCAGGAAGCCCACTTCATTTATCTTCTTTCACCCAAATACTTTTGCCTTCCGAGATGTTTGAGCTATACGGATTATTTTAACAATAGTTCTTATTATAGCTTTTTGGGTGCGGGAAAACGTGTTGCAGTAACAGGAAATGGAGGAAAGAGGAGAGATAAAATGAGATGACAAGGGTAGAGAAGGGAATAGGTGAGGATGGGAACAATGGGAGGAGCTGGGAGGTGAGAGTATTTTTTGTGGAAATGGCCTAAAAGAAAATTATGTTGAGTAAAGGAACGAGGGGAGGGGAAGGTGGAGCAGTAGAGTGCAGAAGAGATGTATAATGATCAACTGTCCACAGCCTGAAGCAGTCTACAAACCCCGCTAATCCTAAAAAAGACTCTGCCTTCCTGTTAATGATGTTGGGGACGGGGAAGCAAAGAGAAACCCCTTTCAAACTGCGCCTGGCTGAGCTTCATGGTTTTTGGAGGATTTTCCACTCTCTTATGTAAGGACAGGCTTTAATACAGTTCACAGACTTTGTGTGTTTGGGCTCTTCAGTCGGCGGCTGTTTCTTTACGTGGCTACAGCTTTTTGTCAGTAGACGTTTCAGTGTGAACATATTCAATTCTGCGCTTAACCAGCATAGTGACCAGGCAGAGCATATCTTGCACACTCTCATGGAGAGACAGCAGGGAGAAGCTTAGATCAGCTACAAAAGGGCAGCTGGAGTATCAAGGCCATGTGTGAAAGTAATATAAGAACAAAGGCTAAAGCTTTTCACTGCATCATAAAGACCAGTGAGTCAGCGCCTGCCCGACATACCAACACTTCATTTGTTGTTTCTTTTCTAACCCTCTTAATGAAATTGTGGTTGCTTCTTTCAAAGAGAGAGACAAAACATCAGAAAAACCTTTGATATAAAACTGCAAAGTGATCACAGTGCATATTGAATCTGTATCTTCTTAAGAACCAGTGAAAAACTGATTTTGATCAGCGGGGCCCTGCCAATTTAAGTTGATAGATTCTGTAACCATTTTATTCTTTTATTTTGTTAGCTGCACCCAGCAGCTCTGTAGATCACTTCGTCAGTTAGTTAGCTGGTCAGTCAACAAAAATTCCCCACTCTTTGGTGACCACCGTTTTGGCCGTAGGAGGCTGAGGTTGGCATGGAGGTCAAGCGTGTGTGTGTGTGTGTGTGTGTGTTTGTCCTCATGTCAATTGGTTTAAAGGGGGCGTGGCAATGGGAGTGGCCTATTACAAAAGGGTGCATAACTTCCAAATGGATTCACAGACTTGCACAACATTTAGTGGAAAGGTTGGTCATGAGCCAAAGACAGCTGATTAACTGTTCGAGCCAACTGGCAAAAAGGGGGTGTGGCAGTGGGAGTGGCCTGTAACAAAAGGGTGCATAATTTCTAAACAGATTTATGTAACACGGCCAAACTTTGT
>JAQFJB010000019.1:28216452-28227396 GCA_029874875.1 Naso minor
CTCTTCAACTTTTCAGCCAACATTACTTTAAGAGACATGTGAGGCCTGTTTAAATTCTCCCTGTGAGACAACAGGATGCTCGTCTTCTTCGTTGGTTTTACTAAATGGACTAAAAGCCACATTCCCCGCCCTGTGCATATTGGAGTATATAACGTCATTTTTTGGGCAAGACATATCTGGCACTTGTTCTGCCTAAATCTAAATTATTGCAATGGATGCTGTGTAGATGTTGTGTGAGTTCAGTAAAGAAAATAAAGTCACTAATAATGTAAACAAAGTTTGTGCGTGTTTCCTCAGGCTCTTTGGCTTCAGGTCCAAGCTCCTATGAAGTGGCGTCTCCAGCATCCGAAGAGCTCTACGTGTTTGATGCAAACGGGACTCACCAGTTCACGATGTCTATGGTCACTGGAGACTATAAATACAACTTCAGCTACAGGTTGTCGTGTGTGGGAATAAGCACATGCTTGCTTTGAAAAGTTTCATCAGAGTAAAGATGGATTGATTACAGCACATAAAGCTTTAAAGGCTAAAGTTTTGCTTTGTACATTTGCTTCCTGCATTATTTTACTGCAGCAATGAGGAGGATGTGACTGCAGTGACAGACAGCAGTGGGAACACCCTCCGCATCCGCAGAGATACCAACAGAATGCCTGTACGTGTGGTTGCCCCTGACAACCAGGTGAGTCGAACCAGTCTTATGCACAGCCGCAGCACTGAACTTGAATGTGCAGGCATTTGTTAAAAGAGGTTCCAACAGTTTGAGTTTTTTGAGGCCCATTATTTTATAGAAGATTCTGCTGAGTGAATGTTCTCCTGCCGTCTGTGTGTTCACCTGTATGCAGGTCATCTGGCTTACCATCGGGACTAACGGAGGTCTGAAGTCCCTCACAACTCAGGGCCAGGAACTGGTCTTGTTTAGTTACCATGGCAACAGTGGCTTGCTGGCTACCAAGAGCATCCAGATAGGCTGGACTACCTTCTATGAGTGAGCAGCTTACTCCTACTGTAAAGACTGACCTGATGGAAAGTCTACTTCAGATAATTCATGTCAGGCTCATATCCTGCTGCCTGGATCCAGTGGTGTGTGTGTGTGTGTGTGTGTGTGTGTGTCTGTAAAGCACATTAAAGTCATGGTGTCTAATCGAGTTTATTTCTCCCTCCCTGCATCTTGTCCTTGTAGCTATGACAGTGAGGGTCGTTTGACTAACGTGACTTTCCCCACCGGTGTGGTTACCAATCTCCATGGTGACATGTCGTCAGGGGCTGTTGCTGTGGACATTGAGACATCAGGGAGAGATGAGGACGTTTCCCTAACAACCAACTTGTCATCAATAGACTCCTTCTACACTCTGGTGCAGGGTAAGGTGCTGACAGAAAAAGTTGTGCTGAAACATATAAATGTTGAGAGTGCTGACAAAGTTCATTGCTAAAAAGTAAAAATCTAAAACAAAGAATGCATTTGATGGAGTATTTCTACACGCTGTTGTATATTCACAAGAGTTTAAATCGTCTTCATGTAGGAATTCACAAACATCGTTTATTGCTTAAGCACATGTCATCTAAACTTCATGGTGTGACAGTGAGAAAAGGCTCTGAGTGGTGTGAAATCATTCACAGGACGAAATCAGTGTAAAATACTGTTTTATTTTTTATTTTATTGGCTTATTCACGATTGTTGTTTTTCTGTCTCTTATGTAGACCAGCTTCGAAACAGCTACCAGGTGGGCAATGACCATTCACTGAGGGTCATCTATGCCAACGGGATGGACACACACTATCAGACAGAGCCCCACATATTAGCAGGTATGCACCTGGCTCGTGTCCTGTGACGTGATCAGAGGCTGCATGTTGAAAAAATTCCTTTACAGTTTGTTGAATTAAAGAAAAACAGTTACGGTAAAATGACTGTTTGGGTGCAGGCTGTCACATGTGAGTTATGAACTGACTTCTCACTAAGCCCCGCCCCTCTGTCAAGGTCCGTCAAGCTGTCGGAGCTAGCAAGCCACACACTAAACCATAGTGTTAATGTTTGTCCTTCCTGGTGAAATACTATCGAATTTTTGGAAAAAACAAAAGCAAATTTCAGACAGAAGCAGACTAACGGGTCTGCAGTGCGAATTTATCTGACAAATACAGGAAGTCAAAGTGACTCAGCAGTGAAAACAGGTTAGAGTTCTGAATATAAAGACACATGCTGAAGCCTACAGGTCACAGTGCAGCCGCTTCAACTTGTGCTTCACTTCATTCAGAAAACAAACAGGGACCCTCGTTATTTCGGATTCGTTCAGGTCCGGGGGGGACACGTCTCTGCATGTATTAATGTCAAAAATAAAGCAAGGCTTTGTTTTTGGGTTGTTTTTGGATCGCTAAGTACCTGAAGTTAACCTGCTAATATCTTCAAATAACAAGGTAACATGGCTTCAGTGTTTAATTTAATCTCGCAGAAGAATGAATATCACTCCTTTAAGCTCCTCATACACAAGTTTAACTAGCTTGAGTTTGAAATTCACAAAACCGATGAAAATGAAGGAAATCTGAAACAGCTGATGGAGTTTCTATGGATCAGAGCTGTAAAGTTGTCGGATCCTAGTTAGAGCTGGCAGATACTACGCTTTGATTGGCTAGTTTGTGTTCAAGGGCGGGACTTAGCAAAGGGTCAGTTGTTCAGATCTTGCATACCCAAGTTTCTGTGTCACAGTATGTCAGGGTAGGTAAACACTGTCTGATGGGTGTCAGTGTGTTGTTCCCATCATAAGCTTGTCCAGCTGCACTCATGAGTTTTAGCTCACAAGTTGACACTTTAGCATCTGATCTTAATTGCAAGTATCATAAAATGTTACAATAATTACACTATGTAGAGATAGAGCCCGCACACCGAGCTACAAATTATAGACTCCTGTTTTTGGTACAGACAGCGTTTCTATCCGTGGTAGGATGTTGGTCAGGTCAAGTTGCTTGGTAACTCTCTTCTTCTCTCATGTGTTAATGTCCTCTTCTCTGTCTTCGCCTCACTGCAGTCCATTTCTGATGCCAGGGTTAACCATAACCCACAGGCCGTTCCGCCCCACTCCCCACCACTGTTCTCCACTGTGCCCCCTCAGCCAGCTAGCTGCTAACAGAGCTAACTCAGCAGCTAGACTAACAGAGTCACAGGTTATTTTAGAGGTGGAGCAGTTCATTTTGGGCCAAAAAGTTATGTAATTTTGCTTTAAACGTTCTCCATTAAAAGACTTAAATCTCACACAAAGCACGCATTAAAAGCCTTAAGTGATATGTAGCAGTGAAGGCTAAAGGCCTTTGTAACTGATCAAAATCATCTCTGGAATGTTCAGCAGATCTGAGCTGCACATATTGATCCACAGTTTGGTGGGGGTTTTTTGGCTTTGCATATTCAGGTTTTGATATCTTTACCAACATATGCTGATGACGCTCACATCTCATTCATAAAAACAGGTGCTGCCAACCCAACTGTAGCCCGACGCAACATGACCCTGCCAGGTGAGAACGGCCAAAACCTGGTGGAGTGGCGGTTCAGGAAGGAACAGACGCGGGGGAAAGTCATTGTGTTTGGCCGAAAGCTGCGGGTGAGTGCTGTTTAAACACAGAAGACTGAAACTTGATTACTGACTCGTGGAACACAAACAGCGGCATTATCTCTAATCTGCACAACGCATTGCAGATTTATTTTGGAATGAGAAAGGCGATCGATGGGGTACAAAGAGAAAGAATCTGTAAAACCTGTTTCATACTCGAAAGACAAGTGTCTGTCGACAGCGTCTTAAGACAAAAATGACGTAAAAAAGACATGACAGCGTCATGCACCTGTCAAAACTTGTAACGTTTTGATTTGTTAGGAGAAAAAATAGGCTCACAAAATGGATAGCTTTGAGGATCGACTGACCCAGATGATCCGTAGCGCCACAGCTGGTCTCTCTGAAACTCCAGCTGGATTACTGTGGGTGTTTTGGTGTAATCCGACGTAGGAGGTCATCAAAACAATATTTAGACATCCTAAGACACTGAAAGAGTCCATCTGTCTCACCTGATTAACCAGCGCACATGCCCCTCACACAGACCACAACCTTTTCCTCCGTCGTTTCCTTCTCCTCCAGAGTAAAACTAAAGTCTCTTCTTCCTCTGCCAGATCCAGTGTTCTCATTTTACCGCTGGTTTGGGCTGTGGGCCTACGGAGAAGTGCTCACTTGGTTACCATGGAGACCACAGCATGTGGTCATCGACCTCCTGTTCAAAGCGCTAGCAATATTTTGCCACAGCACCGTGGACACTGAAGAGTGTGTAGCACATACCTCCTTAAGAAGGTCTCAGACTTGACTGATGATTTTAGAGCTGGACAGAAAACACAAAAATGCATGAAACTCATTAGCGAGCATTACGTCAGCATCGGCCATTAAAAATACATGGCGTTTAATTAGCTTATGCTAACAAGCAAGATACAACAAAAACAATCTAAAATAAATAAACCAGGCACATTAAGAACATATACACACCTTGTGCCTCTTCAGGGGGGTGCTCATACACTTTATTCAGCAGTTATGATTTTGTTTTTTGACCGTTTTTACTGTTCTTTTGTTCCGTTATTGGTGCGTTTGGTAGCTAAGGAACAACCTGCGGTTAACAACGGGGTGACTTACACGCTTTCAAAATAAAAGCCTCTTGCTTTAGAAAATAAAAAGAAACACATTAAGCAAAAGGTGAGTAAAAAAATAAACAACACAAATGACAATCAAACTTAGTTATGTCTTTTTTGTTTTTAGAACCAAAACATTCCATGAGGTTATTTACAGGGTGTGTTTTTTCTCAGTCCCTCCTTTCCCTTCCAAAAATCCAAATTGCAGAGCAGACAGCTGTGTCACTGCTCGTGTCTGCTCCCGCATGCTGTTCTGTGTGCACGCAAGTTTTGAGACGAATTCAACGACAATAAACAGGTTTGCAAAACTACTGGCTGGCTCAATGTTAGTATTTCTGCTTGCTGTAGAGACCCATAAAGTCAGTTTAGCGGTGAACCTGGTTATTATGTAAAAACACTCTCCCAGCCAAATGCAGCTGATCCAGGTGCTTATCGGCTGAGGACAGCAGTTTTCACAAAAAGGAGGAGGGGCTGGAGCACACTGACAAACTGAGGCTTCAGCACTGCTGTGTCTTCATGCACTTCCCTTCAGCTCCTCCTCCTTTCTGTGTAAACTGGAGTTTTGAATCATTAAAGTTTCTCACAGGTTTCGTGATGCTGCAGTGTTTCATGGGTCTTGGTGTGTTTTGCCACGTAGCTAGTACTTAATGATTAAGCAATGTTAGCACTTTTTTATGCACCAATAAGTAAAAAAAAAACAAAGAAATAAATTGTATTATTTGTTAAAGGATGAACAGCTGCGTGTTTCTGTTCAAATCAAGCAGCGTGGCAGTTGGAACATTGATCAAAGAGCTTTTCTGTAAAGGTCGTCATCAAACGGCTGCACGAGTCCTTTCCTTTCATTTTGCAACATCTTGTCCAGCACTAATTTCTGCTTTCATGCTAAAGACGTTCAAATCTAATGGAAGACTTCCGATGAACAGAACACATTCATGATCTGCAGAGGGTCGACGCTCCATGTGCTCTCCTCTGCAGCGCCACACTGAGGACAAAATATTTCAGGACATAGTCAAATTTCTACGGTTTGCACATGAACGGGTGCTTCGATTTGATGATCTCATAACCTTAGTGCCACATGCAGAAAAATGACTTTAGGATCGAACCGTGTATTCGATCTATCGCTTGTGTAGTATGGATGGCAGTCAGAGCGCCCCCGGTTTAAATGAGCAGCAGTTCCTCTGTAGGAAGCCAAGAAATGAAAAGCTGCAAAACAGGCCTGCACCTAAAAAAGAGTGCATGACATGGTGAAGCTTTTCACTGCTGTACCAGGCAACTTTAACGGAGACGAATTTCTTTAGGTGGAACCTTTAAGTTGATCAGACGTTGATGAGACATGAGCAGGCATTAGAACTGTACGAACGTTTCTTCATGTTGTGGACATGTGTGTCTCCTCTCCTCCAGGTGAATGGCAGAAACCTGCTGTCTGTAGACTACGATCGAACTCTGCGAACAGAGAAAATTTATGACGACCACAGGAAGTTCCTGCTGAAGATCGTCTATGACACCCAGGGCCATCCCACACTCTGGGTCCCCAGCAGCAAGCTGCTCTCAGTGAACCTGACATACTCCAGGTGAGCTGCCAGATTTATTATTTCAGGTGTCAGTGCAGCCAGCTGCTTCGCTCAACGACAGGTTAAAGACTTAGGCCAGCTGCTGTCAGTCAGGGTTAAAAAGGGACAGTCAGCGTTTCTACTCTATGACTCATTTGTTCCCGTTCCGGTTCACCTGTGGACCCTGACCTGCAGGCCGGTCTGTAGTTTAAGGGTGTGGACAAAACAAAAGTGTGTCCAAACTTTTCATGGTGAAATAAGAGACAATTTATTTTAAATGGCCCCACATGTGTAACATGTATAACTGTGAATGTCTGACCATCACTCTCAGGCATCAGTGCCACGTTCCTCAGCATTTGAGACAAACTCCTCGACCTTCTCTCCTCGCCTTTGACCTCCTTTTGTGAAAGTCTGTTTTTATTTCTGGTCTAATGCACTCAGTAGATAGTCGTGGCTGTGTCTTGAGCTGACACCCAGCTCCAGTCCACAACCAGATCTCAAAACATGAAATTGATTTGAATCGTTTGGACCATTTCATTGTGAGAGAAGAAGAGTCATGAAAACATTCAGGGCAGCCAAACGTTAGTTCATGCACTCCTGTCTTCTCTTTACGTGCACACTCACACTGAACTTTTTTTTGTAAGCATTTACATTAATAGAGTTAACAGCCAATAAAATGGTCCAATTTTCCAAATGTTTACATCAGCTAGTTAGTAGCATCACACTCTACACACTGTTTCTACACAGCTGTGTTCCTCCACATCCACCTGCAGTCACTGCATGTCCACTCAGAGGGTCCAGCTCCACAGTTTGAGAACCACTGCCATGGTGACACCTGCCGTACAGGTAGTCAGAAGGCCATACTTCATTTTGACTGTAAAATAACTAACAGGCCATATGGTGTTCCCCCATGCTGATTTATACAGCAGGTCGGACATTCCCCGAAAACAGCTTTTATTGTGGTGAGGACTTCCTGTCGTGACATCAAGCTGTGTTTGAGACAGAATGTGAGACTGCGTCAACATTTCAAACAGAGCCTGACGCACTGTTACACCTGACTGCAACTTCACGCTAAAACACACAGCTTCAACATGACACACGCTGATGTGGTGTGTGTGTCTGTGTGTGTGTGTGTGTGTGTGTGTGTGTGTGTGTGTGTGTGGATGTGTGTGTGTGCACTCAGTACGGGACAGGTGACGGGCCTTCAGAGAGGTCCAACCACAGAGAGGTGGGAGTATGACAGCCAGGGCAGAATCATCTCCAGAGTGTTCGCTGATGGAAAGACGTGGAGCTACACTTACCTGGATAAGGTGCAGGCTGACACACACGTACACACTGCAGTGTTGTTCTGATGCTGTTTGGAGGAGCAGGTGTTTTGATGGGGTCCTGGCCACGTCACATGAGGCTGTGAGGTGTGACTGAGATGAAGTTTCAGCCAGCAGGAGTCAGGACACAACAGGAGCAAACACATGATTCTGAGTCGAGTTCCTGGGCCAGACTGTAGGAGCCTTTGAATTCATTTCGTGCTGTAAATTTGTCCCACGGAGTCCCAACGGTCCCGTTTCACCACGAGAATCAGCACTGGATGTGTGAGGACACTGACCGATGACTGGACGCGCTGCATGGGGAAAAAAATCAGTCCGTCACCAACTAGCATCACATCATGATCAAAATGAAAAGCTAATGTGGCTCGTTACACACTTGATGTGCGATAGGCTGAGAAATCAACAGAAACATCTGTTGTCATTTCTAAAAATCACGTCCGTGTGTAAACTAATCCGCTCCATGACACCTCTCCTGTTTTTAGAAAACCTCACATGTTAACACGAGCTCATGCTGAATTGAGTTTCAAATCATATCTGTGATGCTTCATTGTTCCACTGCTTACTTTCCATCACAGTGATAACGGCCACGCTGACAAGATGAATTCTGGGCCCCAGCAGCACGACAAGAATGTGGACATTAATAATAAAAAGTAAAACAATAGTTATTTTCCCTGAAGGCTAATTACTTTTAATGCAGTAACATAGTATTTTAGGTACTTTTTGTGAGCAGTAAATGGTAACTGGTTTCTAGTTTTTAGTGGCTCATATCCTCAGAGTGCTGTGTGCTGTGGCAGCAGGTCAGTGAGTCCGTGTTCAGCTGATGTGTTTTTCACTGCCATGGTTCTTAGTCACATCAGATTTCATCTGTTTTTCTGTTTGAGAGTCAGGTTTAAGGTTCCTGCAGAGAAAACAAAAAACAGAAAAAAAGAAGGTATTACAGGTTTGTTGTATTTTCCCACTGTGGGAATGATGTGATCGTCGTTATCCATGTGTCATCGGGCTCACAGATCATTGCACAGGAGAGTCCTTGTTGTGGTTCTCATTTCTGATGGGAATTTGACCAGGAAGCATCATCATCATCATCATCAGGTCTCCTGCTCGACATCGAAGGCGTCGTCCTGCGTAGAGCCAATCAGGTTCATCAGGCCTCTCCATTTGGGTCGATCCAAGGCGATAGGCACAGCTTCAGCCAAAGACAGGCCCAGATGTTGTAGGTCCCTGGTGATGATGTCCATCCATCTCAGGCGAGGTTTCCTGTGAGGGCGTCGCCATCCAGCTGTTTTTGGATCGAAATGGAGGATTGCGTGTGTGGGATGTTCAGGGGGTAGTCTTTGGATGTGACCAAACCAGCGCATCCGGTGCTGTGCCGCCAGGCGGGATGCTGGGGGTTGTTGTGTGCGTTCCCGGAGTATGCTATTGGAGACTCGGTGGTGCCATTTGATCCCCTCGATTGTACGCAGTGCTCTGGTGTCGAAGCCGTTGATTCTGGCTGCCAGGGTCTTGGTAAGTGGCCAGGTTTCTGCTCCATACAGAAGGACGGAACACTCGGTGCTCTGCTAAAATTGGTCTGTTGTGATCAGGGCTCGATTGCTCATGTCTTTTAGTCTCTGTGTCTTATTGACTATTATTAGTGTCTTATTAAACACTCGGCCTACATTCCGGTGTAAGACATCGCTATAACAGTGTCCCAGTATACTACAGACTACAACATGGTGTCAGAAAATGGAGTTACAGAGTGATTCGATTGAGGTACAGTGTGCTAATGGAGCTAGCCTTGAAGCTAACAGCTGACTGCAGCCGAACAGTGCAAACATAGAGCAGTTCAAGCAGCTGTCACTGTTAAGACTCGCTGGTAACCTTTTAATAGTGTCCAAGTATAATACAGACTATGACAAATACTGTCCAGAATATAAACTTACTCCTCCGCTTTGGCTTTCTTGTCCTAGGTTGTGTGTCTGTGGTGGCTGCATCGCTTCCGGATTTCCCAAACTACGGGGTGGGCTGAGGGCCAGAAAGTGTGCTCGTTAATCGTGCGTTAAAAAAAAAATTGGCGTTAAAATGAATTTGCGTTAATGCATTGTTAACGTGTTAACTTTGACAGCCCCAGTTATATTGATAACGTGTTATAATTCATTGTAGAGACAGGCTCCATAGAAAGTGTTACCAAAAGTTGTGTTTAAAACAGTTTGTTGTACATCTAGTCACAGATGTACGTGTGTGTGTGCATGTCTGTGCACATGCAGGTATTTATTTGGCCTGAATCTTTTGGGAATAATCATCAATCTCAGCTGCCAGAATCTGTGAATGTTAGTTTGCATGCATGTGTTAATGCTTATGTACGAAGCCTATTTCTTCTGTTTGTGTGTGTGTGTGTGTGTGTGTGTGTGTGTGTGTGTGTGTGTGTGTTGTTCTCCAGGACACTAACAGACCTGCTGAAGCAGCAGGGAGGTGAAGTGAGCTCGGCGGAAAACGCCACGGCCAGTTCGCCCAGCGGAGGGAGAGCCAACGGCATCTCAGCCAGGATGCATCGCAGCAGGAGCGGTGAGTGCCGAGGAACACGCACGTGATAAACAAGTTCATTAAGGATAACGCACAAAACGCTAGAGGTACTACTATCTAAAGTAGAAAATCTCTATGTGCTGGTGTAAGTTAGAGAAATATACTGTGTGTGTGTGTGTGTGTGTGTGTGTGTGTGTGTGTGTGTGTGTTTGTGTCCCATGACAAATGAGTAAAGCATAAAGCAGAAATTGCGAGGAGCTTAACCCACAGCCTCATGCAACAGTTTGAGTTCAGCTTGTTCTGTGTCCTTCTCTTCTGCTCTGTTTGCATAATGAATGGTGCAACAGTACATGTAGGGTCACACATGTATTTCATGTTAATGTCAGAAGAGTTTGCATCTTCAATTAAATCCAAACATTAACCTCCGTCTCTCTTTACCGCCATGTATACGCTTCCATTTTATCTCACAGATGATCTCCAGTGAGGCGATACTCTTGTGATTCTCATTATCAGATGACATCCTCGATAGAGTCGAGGACGAGGAGAGTTGGTTTTTATTTGTTTGAGCGGATATTTCAACCGGGGATTCAAACAAGTGGGCTGTCAGGCCACATCCACACTACGTTATCATTATAACCTCATTTTAGAAGCTAAAATGATTTTGGTCCAGATGAGCTTTTAAAGGGATAGTTCAGTACTTTTGAGGTGGGGGTTGTTTGAGGTACTTAGTCAGTCTGTTACTTTCTGCAGATGGCGATCAGTGGTGCCACTTTTAGGAGAAGGGGGGGACACGCTGCATCAGAAGTCAGCATTGTATTGTTGCAGATGGGGTCAGCAGAAAAACAATTTTTAGCCACATATATAAATGCTTACTCAAAAAATCAATATCTCTTCAGCTGTATGCTAAATTTAGGATTTTTCC
>JAQFJB010000019.1:28359286-28369296 GCA_029874875.1 Naso minor
TGAATTTTTCCAGCCTTGTGATTGGCTAAAATGGCCTTCCTGTTAGGAGTGCTATCGCCACCTACTGCTTTGGCATGTGCATGACATTGTTTGAGGCGGATTTTGCGGTTTCATGTGGACGGAGTTATTTTTTATCACACCGGTGGAGTGGACAGGAATTTTTTTTTAACTGGGGGCCATAAAAGTTCGATTTCAAAAATACCCGTGTTGGTGTGGACTGAGTCTGGCCTCACAGCAAAGAGCAGAAAATAAAGTCACAGTTCAGCAAAGAGTCAAATGCAGAAGTTGTTTTGCTTTAAGCATCTCGTCAGTTAAATACAGAACAGACTCTTTTCAGTTCGTTCTCCTCTGTATGCATTCATTTCACATCTTGTCCTCCTGCAACTTCATGTGTATATCGCTGCATCAGTGTTTGAGTTGTCTGACCTTCCTCACTTCATCATCACCTGCCTGTTTCACTGAGTTATGAGGAACAAACCGACCTGTTTAAGGAGTGGAGCATCAGCCAGATGTTTCCTGGTGTGAGTGCAGCAGATGGTCAGCACACAAGCTAACAGCTAACTCTGCTAGCTGCTTTTTCACGTCACAGACAGATTTTAAGTTTCAACAGATCTGTTTTTCAATGAGATTCTGCTATTTTATATAATTACTGGTTTTGCTGAGTTTCTGTTTTGACTTGACTCTTTGTCAGGGGGATTTTAGTCTTGAATTTCTTTTAACAGCTTTCACATTGTAACCTCCAAAACAACCTCTAAAACATCTGAAACACCTTAAGTTTAAAATAACATCAATATTGGCATTTTTATGATTCATAAATAAGGAACTAAATGTTTTATGTAATTTCCTTTTTACCCACAACTGTTCTTATAACTTTTACTGTGATGACAAGAGTGTGTGAGTGTGTTTTACATTTTTTTTTTATTGTCACACATAACTTTGTTGAAGTTTAAGTTCTTCACATCTGAAGAAGATAAAGTTCTGTAGCAAAAAGTAATTTTGACATTATTATTAAGTTCAAAATCTTTGTAATATATGCACTTGAAGTTAAAATGATGCAAACACACTGGAGCTCTGCTTTGTTTCTGATCTGTTTGTTCCAAACTGTGACTGAGAACATGACATGAATATTACCAGTCCTTCATAAATAAACCTGCAACTGTCCTGACCTCTAGTGGTGGTGAAAAGAACTACAAGTGCTTGATCCCTGAACCTGTGAGTTTCTCAGTGAAGTGAGTGCAGCAGCATGCAGGGTAGTTACTTTCCTGTAAGATCAAACATTAATCAGATCTAACATTATGGTGTCAAGTTACAGCTGATATATGGGCTAATTAAACACACACACACACACACACACACACACACACACACACATAATTGAGGTGTCCTCATATAAATGTTTAGGTGTCTATATCAACAGTCTTCTCTACTGGAAAACACACACTGACAACTTGTGTAACAGACTGCAGCAGCAGTTCTGTTTAAGGCGTTTGAGGTTGTGCGGCATGAGCAGGCAGATCATCATGATTTCCTACCATGCAATCCTAGAGAGCATCATCAGATATGGAATCACTGCATGGTTTGGCAACTTAACAGTTCAACTAAAAAACAACTTGCCACAATGCACAAAACAGCCATAAAAATTGTAGAGAGGAAACAATGCAAGTCTGTCCAAAGTCTGCATGAGCAGGAAGTTATGATGCAAGCGGGGAAAATTACTTCCGACCCCCAACATCCCCTCTTCCCCGGGTACGAAATCCTGCCATCAGGAAGAAGACTCTGTGCACCAAAATGTAAATCCAGTCGCCTGAACTTCTCATTCATGCCAGCCTCCATTAAGCTGCTGAATAATGTGCAATAGAGCAATGTGCAATAAACACATTAGCACTTAAGCACTTGCACTTTAATTTGCAGGCTATTAAGCACCAAGTTGTCGACAATGCCACACAGTATGTCCTTTTTTCCCCCTTTTTCCTTTTTAGTCTTTTTGTTTTTCCTCATGTGAAGCATTTCTATAACACCATGTCAGTGCTTCTCAGGTTCTTACTGTATGATGTTTTGTGATGTTTTGTGACTGTTTTTCATGAAGCAACGATGCACTGTGCCCAAGCCAAATCAAGTTTAACCTGACCTGACCTTACACGCTTGAATATCTCTGTGAGGACATTTCAAATGAATGCAGACAAAAGCACACACTCTGGCCTTGATATCTTTATTTGGACGCTGATTAAAAACGGATTCTTCAGTCTCTGTGGGGACTGAAGGACGCAAACTCACACTGATACACTCACTAACAAGTACTACTACCTGATCTACTACTAGTAATACTTCTATTACCTCTACTGCTACTACTACTACTACACATAATACAAATATGACTACTACTATAACTCCACTTACTACTTACTGCATGTGCTACTCTCTTCTTTCTCATCCTTCATCCTCATCTCTTCTTCATCCTATTCAGCCTTTAAACAGTTTGAGCTCAGTGGAGCTGTTTCTTTTTGTCTCTCTCTGGCTGCATTCCTACCAGTACACTGTCATTTAATAATATTTACTGAGCAAAGGCGACATTGGTTCGACAATCCGGCACAGAGCATCAGGCACACTCGAAATTTCTACAAGAAATTTTCTAAATAGCTGTGTTATTGAAAGTCTATTGTCTCCTTTTAAATTCAAATCACCTCAGCTGACAAAATTCTAATGATGTGTAAATATTTGTCCAACCTAGTAGATAGTCAGTTGACAAAAGGTCCCATTCCAGAGCACTGACTGGGTCTTCTTCATCTGTCCCCTCTAATGACTCTGGACGCAGCACATGCTTTTGGCCTTTACTCCCTAAACAAGGCAGAATGGAAGGATAAATGAAGATGTGTGTGTTCACAGGCTCATGTCTCTGCCTATGGAATAAAGAATACGGTTAGATATGTGTATGTTAGATTTAGGTTCAAAATATACTGTCTGCAATGACTGTACGTCTGAGAAATGTTCAGAAAATACACTTATGCCTGTGAAAGAATGTGTTTCAACATCATTTATGAGCTGAGGAAAACATCCGTACCTGGCTGAAAAATGGACAAACTTCCGTCCGTGTGACCAAACACCAGTTTGCCCTTTTTGGTAGGGTGCCATCTGAAGAGACAGATGTCAGACAGAAAGGAGTGGGCTTCCTTATGCACTGTGACCCCGGGGTCAGGACCTCCATAGACCCAGATATACAGCGGACCACGCTGGGAGACAAACGCCACTCCGTCTGCTGAGTTCCAGCACCAACTGACCGACGTAGGGACGCCTGGGAAAGAAGAGGAGCTGCTGTGACACTTTGTTGGGGGAGAGGACATTAAAATGATCTAACCTCAAACACTCCAGTGTGCCAATAAAACCTGGTGTAGATCATCCATCGACCTTTAGTATTGTCCAATCTTGCTACAGCCTTTTGCTCTGCTACGTTCCATATGATGAGCAGGTTGTCAGCAGACGCTGATGCAAACAGATCAGGGTTGTCAGGACACCAGCTGATGGCTGTGATAGTCTTCTTGTGTTCTGACATGATGGACCTCAGTTTAAATTCATTGTAGCGCTGGTCCAACTACAACCAGGAGACAGAGAAAATGACAAGAACTTTAAAATGGGAAAATAAACTGCTTCAAATGTTTCCTGTGATGGTTTAGATTCTGTGGTGACAGGATTTTGTAAACCTCTCTGCAGTCGTAAATACGCGACTGTAGACAGTTCAGTGAAAGATTTGTGAGGTTCAGTTCACTGATTCACTTCTCCAGAATTCAAACAAAAAGACTAAACCAAGCAAAAAATATATAGCTGCAAACAGTGATGAGGGGGCCAAGCAGTCAACAAGCCATATAGATACAATTATCCTCGACCATTCTGCAAAGTTTCATATGAACTGACCATATGTGCCACCGTAGACTTCCATTTAGCCACATATGTGTGTGATTGCAACAACTGTGTGTGGCAATAAAAGACCTTGGGAAGGTCCCCAATTTCGATTTCATCACTCAATAGCGCCCAAAACTACACACTTCTTCTTTAGGCATTTTCATAAAAGTGCAATTTGCAGAAAATGTCATGAGTGGTGCTTATGGGAAACGTGTTTGGAATGGGGTGATGCACACATGTACAAAGTGTCATGACTCTCAGTCAAACAGGACATGAGATATTCCTGTTCAAAGTTTGCATTTTCAACTGTTTGCCATGGTGCCACCTTCGGGACAATCAACGTCACATTCGGCCCATAGCCTCGTGGCATGACCCTTTACCAGTCAGCCAAATTTCACAACGTTTGAGCGTACAGTTCTGTGGGCTGCCATGGACTTCAATGACAGAATAAAGAAATAAGAAGAAGAAAAGAAACACAATGGGGGCTTCGCAGCTTGGCCTCCAATTACATCAGACAAACAGACTGTAGTGTTCTGTGTCTGGATGCCGAAAAAATTCTGAATGACGCTCGGTTTATTTGGCACATTAAATATTTATACTGTATGTGGTTTGCAGTACCCAGAAATTGTGTATTTTGGTTTATTGCCTTTGGACACCATGTGTGTCCGCACACTTTCCTCTGTAAATCTTTCATATTTGTCAGTAAACTGAAAGTTCCCTCGACAAAAGACGAACGTTCAGTTGAAGTGCTGAGCTAAATGCTGTTAACAATCAGTAACTACAGCCGGAACAGTATGTGAGAGCTGGTCCAACAAGCTACTGTCAGCACATAATGCGTTTTAGATTTTAAACAACCTCTCCCTCATGAACACACACACACACACACACACAGTTTACCTGGTAGATGTATATAGCCAAAGTAGCACAGTAGGCGAAACGGTCCCCGCTAGCAGCACACACATCTTTATTCCAGGGCTGACAGCCGGCTGCCAGCAAGCCCACCTGCTTCACCTTGGCCATCCCCACCTGGAGACACAAACACATGAAGACACTGATTAGGTTGGGCAGATTAAGTTATTCTACAAATCCAAAAAGGAATTCTTCACACAGCTTTTAGCATTGTTCTGTTTATTCCTTATTAAGTGGCCTTGTTGACAAGCAAACATCGATCCCAGATGTAAATAAATAAATGAATAAACTGAAGTGATAAGTAAATCTACATTTTTGCAAATAACCTTCATCCCCTGATTCCCAGAGGCTGCAGTTAACTTTGTCTTAAGATTTGAGATGCAATTAATCATCAACTATTTTGACAATAAATTAATCGTTTCAATCAATTAATTGTTTTGGTTATTTTTCAAATAAAAAGTAAAAAGAGTTGCTGGTTCAGCCTCTTAAATTTAAGGATTTGTTGCGTTTCTGTGTCTGTTACGGATCATAAATGAGGAGTGTTTGTGTTTTGAGCTGTTGTTTAAACAAAACAAAAAAAAAAGCAATTTGAAGACGTCACACTGGGCTCTGCAAAATGAGACGAGCATTTTTCACACTTTACTGACATTTTATGAAATAAACGACTCATCGTGAAAACAATCTGCAGCTTAGTCGATAATGAGAATTATCATTAGTTACAGCCCTACTTCTGATCATTTGTCAGCTGAGACACTGTTGTTTGTTTAGACCGTTTTTATTGTGTTGCAAAGACTCCTCCACACCGACCACACTCCTCAAAATTAAATCAGCACCTCTCTAGACAATTTTCATTTTGGATTAAGGACTGAATTACAGTGAACAGTTCTACTATCAGAGAAACATTCACAACAAACTGTCACAGGTTGAAGAAGATAAGAAGATTTAAGAGAGAGACGTGTGGAGAGGATTGAATTAATCTGTGCTGTGATTGGCTGCTGCTGCTTATCCACTGACTGAATATTGTTACTGTGAGGAACTGATTTGTGACTCAACTTCAAGTACCTCAAATGGCTCGCAGTTTCACATCCTCAAACTGAGAGTCCTAAAAAGACCTCTGGAGGAAATGATTTTTCTGTAGTATTAGTTATCTTGAGATTTTTCAAACCCCCTAAAAACCAAAAGGATCTTCAGCTCAGACAATTACTAACTCAATTTCTTGTATCTGCAGGGTGTTCATGAAAAGTATCTTCACTACAGATGATAATGATAACACATGAATGAGAGTACCTTCATTCAGTAAACCTGCAGAAAGAACTTCGACTTGCATGTCACGTTTGGTTTATTGGATGATTCCATTTGATTTTCAAACTGTAATGACAACAAGATTTTCTGAGGCATCATGAGTGATAATGTCCAAATAGCTTGGTCACCCAAATGGCAGAGGAGGCAAAGGGCTGAAAGGAGCCTCTGACCCTCTAAGCTCCTTCTGAAAGGTGCAAATTGGCTGATTTCCATATAGATTTCTCAGCAGTCACTCTCTTTTTGAAGAGATAATGGTGTGATCATTTATACAGTAATGATGTGCAGCTGTCACAGTAATGACCACACGGCACTTTGATGGAGGAACGTTTTATGGTCCACTTGAACCTCACGGGCACCCATGATTACATTTTACTTGTATTTGTTTGCAAGCTTTGAAGCAAGATCGGAGTTTTACCTTTTACTTCGTCTGGTGTCAAAACACGATGCTGTCTTGTTTTTTTAATTTCTTTCCATGACTATTACCTTTCTCTCGTAGGGTTTGGATTTAGTTCTTCTTCCTCACTTACAGAGCCCAAAAAATGTCTTACAAAGGTTTGCTCACTTGATGACAGAGTGACAAAACACATGCACTGTTTGTATAAAGTCACGCCCCTCTACTTCGGGCCATCAATGGAGAGGAACAAATTATTTTTTGATCCTGTTTGGCTTGTGCCATGAATTACACATATGATGGTTGGCACTTTAAAAGATAATTTTTCATGTAAAGAAAGTCAGATTTTATTGTCAAACAGCAAAGTAAAAACGTTTTTTATGAAACCGCTCAGTGAACCACGTGTCTCGCCAACGCTAACGCTAACATGGCCGTAATACAGTTTCTGTCGTTCCTTCACAACGTGGGAAAATGGATTATAAGAGGTAAAAATCATCACAACCATGAACACGTTGAGAGTTGCAGCTCAACGAACAGAGAGCTGGTCACTTCTGCAACAATCGCGTGTGTCATCTTTCTAATTGTGTCTTTTCAAAGTCTGATACGTCAGCAGTTGTGTGATAAACTGTGACTTTCTTGACATGCAAAATTCTCTTTAAATTGACAAACATCATATTTGAGACTGGTGGTACAATTGAACAGTATCAAGAAATAATTAGTCCCTCTCCATTGACTACCGTTTCTGTTCACCTCAGACAACACATAAAGCCTCAGCTCAGTAATAAACTGTGCACTTACTTCAAACATTATAAGTATTTCATGTTGTCATAACTTTTTGTTGAGTATTTGTACACACATTGTTGAATATTACTTGAACATTTTCAGAATGTTCAACAGATACATGGAATGGTTACCTAATTAAAGTTAGGTGAAACAGTCACATTGTTGAATATCAACTAATCTGTTGTTGAAACATTACAAATACTCTATAAACTATCTGTAGGTGGACTGTCCAAATAAGTATTAACAGCACTTGTACGATGCTGTTTGTGTTGTTATGGCTTTGTGTTTCTAAAGTACAGAACATTACACTCATCAATCTTTTCAGCACCTTTAAGCAGCTCTGACAGCTTTTGGGTTAATGGTTCATCAATTAAAGCTGGGGTAAGCAATGTCTGGAAATCAAATTAGCTGTAGCATGAGACTCCTAAGGAAGCAACTCTGCTGCCACCTCCACTCCCTCTTTTTGCTCAAGCTTTATTTCCTTTGTTGTCTCCCTCTTCTTTAAGGCCAGTTTACACGATGAGACGAAACGTTTGCAGGGAAGGTTGCGGCGGTGTAAGCTGGTCCATCTCAGTTCGACTCAAGCCAGCTGACGGCATCGCCTACAACTCAGCTTGTCACCGGAGGCCAGTTTCAGAACATAAAGCTGTGTTTACACTGAAACTAATGAAACCATGTTTATCGCAAGAAACACCGGCATTGTGTCACTTCATCATAATTTGATGATATTTTGGATCATTGCTTCAGTCGAGTCATTCACGTGATGTACACAGTCTGCTTATACGAGCTCGTTCAGAGGAGGAGGGACTGGCCACTTCTTGTCATTGCTTTCTGTCGGAACTCACCCTAAGGCACTTCATATCAACAGCCAATCAGCTCATAGTGACATCACCTGTCACTAAGTAGCACAGCGTAGAACAGCCAATAGGAACACATGCTCTCTGAAACTACCTGTGATTGGCTATGAAGGGTCTGTCACGGTCTTCACTTTCTGAAGCCTGAACCAAGGAGAGGCGCAGACAAGACTCCATTCAAATCTCCTGAATTACAAAATGCTAAAAGGTCACCATGTTTTTCCCTGATGACACCAAAGATAAACTGCCTACCCCAGCTTTAACCTTGTTATTTGAATAGCACCTTCAAAAACCCTTTTACCTCTAAGATCGATGGTTACTGTGAGGTTCTAATGTCACCAAACAAAATCCAGACTCTTTAAAACACAGCAGTGCTTTTGTCATGTAAAGAGACTTGCTACAAATTTTCACGTTACAAATAAACTTCAGTCCTCTGCTGTGTTTCAGATTTAAATATTTCAACAGCAGTTGGCTGAACGACCATGAATTTTGTTTCAAACATGCACATTTACTTTTCCAAAGTAAGCTGCTGTTCCAAACCGGAAGCATCACTGACTGAAGATAACATATTGACCACAGATCAAACCTGAACTAACCCTTTAATGTTTCTGGGCCATTATCGGACCAAACTTCCAATTTGTCTCATATTTTGGTTCATTCAAATTAATGAGGTTCTCATCAGTCTCAGCTGTACTTTGTCTTTACTGCTTAACAGCTAATGTTATTCTCCCACTCTGACCTACAAACATCATTTTTACATGGTTAACACTGCTGTGAGCATCGGCATCAGAAAAAAAGATTTTTAAAAAATCACTGCCTACAGCCAAAAGTGCATTACATTCAACACTGCATATCAATACTAATCAACTGACAATTTTTATATCCAAAAACAGTATTTTAATTAAAATAAAACAGACCTGTAAACGGATTTTCCTGCCAATTTGACTCAGCAGCGTCACAACCTCATGACTCTACGCGGGGGCGCTCATGACACGAACATGAGTGAATGGAAATTAATCGGCTGAAGAGGAAGCTGACAGCGGGATAACGACAGATAACCCTCACTACTGCTGCTTTGCACGGCTTGTGTCTCGTCTCCAAAATGTCTCAGCTTTCGTCAGAGTTACTGTCGTCGTAGCCTGTAGTCTTTGTTTTGCATATTCTATGACTAATGGTGACAAAACATCTTGCCAAAGGAGTATAGTTGAAAATTAGCCAGCAGGCTAACACTAGCACATTTACAGACATGTTGATTAGTGTGTGTCATCTCTATATACTGTGGGGCCCGGGGTAATATGGAAAGTGTTATGGACACGGGGCACCCTCCACCCATTTTTTTTATTATTTACTATTGTTGTTCTTATTCTCTGTGAATGTAGGTCACAAAGGGAAGAGTTCACACAGGGGCAGCTAGATGTCCTGACGGGTCCTCAGGTGAAGGCGGGGTCTATCAGGAAACAGATCACCTGCAGTGAAGTAACAGTGCGACTGATGTGTCTGTGTCTCTGAATTCAGATTAAAAAGAGAGTGAGAACCCATGCACGCCTGGAAGTCCCTCTTTGTCCAAGTGTGCAACACATGGTCATTACTTTCTGTTTTCATTCTGTTCTGTATCTTTGGATGACAATATTATCGTTTTGTTATCTCGGGATAACAGAATGTTTTCCTGTGATAATTGGACAAAATGCATTATCATGGGATAACAAGGATCATTGTCCCATGATAAGTGGGATCATTTATCTGGTGAGTGATCGAAAGCAAGTGTCTGGCTCATGATCACACAGATTTGGTCCTTCAAGATCTGTCACAGTCTGCCCCTGTCACTCACTCTGGATTCAGTACTTTTCCACTCACTCACCTTCTGGCCACACCTCATC
>JAQFJB010000019.1:28533854-28548238 GCA_029874875.1 Naso minor
CTGGACTTAATCGATAAAAAATTCACGTGATCGACAAATTTCTTAACGATCAGTTATCGATCGGCGATTAATTATGCCCATCCCTAGTTGCTACACTGTGTAAAACAGAAATAAAGCAGAATGTGATCATTTACGAGTCCTTTCATGCATGTACACAATTGAAAACGGGACAAGGACAATATATTTGATGTTTAACCTTCAGCTTCATTGATATTGTAAATATAAGCTTGTTTTGACTTGATGCTTGCAAAACGTTTCAAATGAGTTTGTTTGACATTTTAAGCCTGTCGTCATTATGCCACTAATAACTTGAAACTGATAAAAGCAGAAACTACATTTTGATGGAAAAGTAATGTGCATTGGCTGATACATTTTAAAGCAGTTGGTGAACAGTAATCACAAAACCACAAACCACAAAAATCCTGATCAGTGCACACATTATTTGATGATTTTATCATGTTGGTTGCTGATAGTGATTAGTATTCGTAACGATAATTAACTGATAAATCAAAGAAAAATGGACAGTCTAATCTACTACAAACGTTTTTGTTAGTTGCAGGCTCAGTGTCATATACGCATGAATGCATTATGCGTAAAACAGTTGAGTCTGAGAGACAAACTCAATAACAATTCAAGTTTTTCTCCATTCTTTGCCCCATGGTCTCTGTAAAGCAGTGATGGAGCTTGTGCCTTGTGGAGTTGCGGGACAGAGACCCCGTGTCGAACAGCAGGACACCCAGTCTACTTCCTCTCAGATGCAGTCCCAGACCCTGTCCCAGATGCAGAGCAGCAGCAGGACGAGGCACACTGGCAGCAACAACAGCAGCAGCAGCAGCAGCAGAGGAGTGGAGGTCAGTGACTCCTCTCCTCTCCTTACATGTGAACTCAGTACCAGTGTTGAGGGCAGAGACTCACAGCAGGAAACATTAAACCAAAACCAGTATTTCGAAGATGGCAGCAATGACTCACAGTTTGCTGTGTTGTGTGACAATGATAAAGATGCTAACTCGTTGGTTGAGGAATTCACTGATAAGAATTTGGAGGTTGTAGCTGAAGAAAGGCAGCCATCTTGTTCATACTCGATGGGAACGGCTGATTTCCTATCCACCTCTTCCAGTATTAATGGCTGGACTCGTTATAGCCCTGGTTTCCCCGTCTCGCAGCCCTTCAGGGACAGCAGCATTATTCACCATCCAACTGGGACCAAGGAAAGACTGTTTGTCTGCAGCTACTGTGGTAAGGCTTTTAACCGGCCCAAGAAGGTGGAGATCCACCAACGTGTCCACACAGGGGAGAAGCCTTTCAGCTGCTCCACCTGTGGGAAGATGTTCTCTGAGGCCGGGAACCTGAGAAAACACCAGAGAGTTCACACTGGAGAGAAACCATACAGCTGTGGGATGTGTGGTAGGGGATTCGCCTGGATCAGAAACCTGAAAACGCACCAGCAAAAAAGCCACCCTGAAATTTACTCTGAAGTGGAGACATGGGAACAGACCTGAACTGTGTTCTCACCTGAATTTAGCTGTAGAATGTAATAATAATATAATAATAATAATAATAATCTTTTCTCAACAGAATGAAAATTTGGGCTCCGAACCTTCTAAAGAACTTCTTAAACAAATTCGTAGGGCTGTACCAAATCCTGTTGTTATTTGAAGCTTTGAATATTTCAGATGAAGCTTTAAATTCAAATGTCTGTTGTCATATTAAGTGAATCTTTGCTTGTTTCTTGCATGAGTTTTACTACTGCATCAGTTGAAGTTTGAAGCCGAGATAAATTCTCTTTTAAATTCTGAGAGTTAAAAAATCAAAAACGAACAGCGAGCTCTCCTCCAGCCGGGCTCTAGTTCAGGGCAGAGCAGTGAGACTGTGGTGTTCACTCCTCCAGATTCTCAGGTGTACTCCTCACTCTCTCATAGGTGCATCATCATCATCGGATGTGCGCTTGTCATTGCTGTGCTTACTCGGGCTCATGATTAACCCAGACTTGCTACGTTGTGCCTCTCCCTACGTGTTGAATTGGATGCCAGTGTGTGTACTAATCATCTTTTCTCAGCCTATGCTTGGATTTTGTCATTAAATGTAGAGTGAATATTTTTGTTGGTAGATGAAAAAAATTTGTTAGTCCGTCTGTTTTATCTTCAACAATGTCTCGCATTGTGGCATACTGCGTTTTCTTCAACTCAAGCCAGGAAGTCTGTCTAACTTCCTGTTCCTTTCCAGTTCAGGGGAACTTGCTCACTGCTTAAAGGAGTTTGAGTTACATCAATACCTCCTTGTGTGATGTAAGGACTCTGTTTCTCTTAGCAGGATAATCACACTTATTTCCATAAAAAAACACTCTATCATAAACCTGTGATAAAACTTACAGCCTGTACAATAGATTGTTGATTTGAATTTCAAGTATAGATGTTATAAACGTAGCTGCAACTATTTGGTACAGCCTTGCAGATTTGTAAATGTTTCAAACAGGAATTTAAAGCAACACTTGGTAACTTTGACTACGACCCACTGCTTGGAAAAACGAAACTTAACAATGCACGTTAATACATAGCACAAAACAGCAATATTAGTAAAATCAGGTCATATTTTACAAAGAAAATGTCGTCTGGTTTTCCGTCTGATGTCCTATGACTGTCTGTCTGTCTGCAGCCTTTCATTTAGCGGAGCTGTCACCAGCAACGACGCGCTGCTGCAGCTGCAGCTTCAGTCTGCAGGCAGCCCACATGCTGCTTTCAGGAACCTCCGTGAATCACAGAGTTGAGGTAGTGCAGTCGTAGGACATTATCTCCATAAAATATGACCCGGTTTTACTCAAAGTGTTGTTTTATGCGACGTACGAACGTGCATCGTTAAGTTAAGTGTTTCGAAGCAGTGGTCCCGGTCAAAGTAACATAGTGTTGCTTTAATTTGTCTCTCAAAGACAGAATTACGAGTATTTCTGCCTCGTTTCTCTCATTTGGAATGCTTGGTCAAATTAGCTTTCAGATATACAGTTTGAATATAGTTGCAATGAATTTATTAGTCATCTTAAAAATATGTCTCTACAAAGTGTTTTGGTCAAGTGAAGGTTTCAGATTGAAAAGTGAGGACAAATTTTTGACAGTGCATAAACCTAAAAAGGTGTTTTTTTACTTGTTTCCTGTACACACGTTTGGGCTGATCCTGTCAGGATTATTCTGCACACAGTTGGAGATTTCAGTCGTGTTAACATGTTGAATTCCTGTCCAAAAAGTGATTCAAGAGGAGGCATTGTATGCAGGAGATTTAAAAATGTGGTTTGTGTGGTGATCCACGTTCCATTTCCCAAAAGCATCTTAAATTAAAAGGCTGATATCATGTGCAAACTCAAACCAGCAATGTTGTAGTGAGTTTCAGTGACTTCTTGTGCTCCCAGCACAAAGCCCATTGGTTCCTACTGAAGATGTGGATCCTAAACAAAACACCTCACAGATACATCGCATTCGCCCCAAAATCAAACTCTAAGTTCCTAAACAGCTGATCATTAGAATAGATCCTATTTTAATTAGTACATCCTGGCTAAGTCTGTAGCACATTTGCCAAGCCAAGATAAGAGGGTGCGACGATGTCGACGAGCCAGGTCTAAGTAATTCAGATGAGTGCGTGTCCATGGTGATAGAACGTGAGCATCAGCCTTTAATAGAACTTAAGGAGGTGCAACAAATTTTATGTCACAAAAAAGGAAATACGAAAACAGAGAGATAAAGGCTGTCAGACAATCGTGGACCGATTTAGTGCGTTAGTAGTCCAAAAAAAAAAGATTAATAGCGTGCTATCCAACTCTGAGGGTTCTAATGTAACTTTTTTTTTTCTGGAATAGGCTATGTTACATTGAATCTTGGAGATCTCCTCTGTATTCTTCTTATGTACAAATACACACTTTTGACAGAGCAGCAGATGAGCATTTATTCAGATTTTAACATTTCCGACAGAGAGAGAGCATGCCACTTGTGGAGGGAGACGGTGTGGGCGTGGCTCCGCGCAGTGCGTCACTGAAATTTCAACAAATCCAACCTGATCATTCTCTCACGTCGACAGCTAATCTCTGCATTAGTGGTTCTTAATCTAACATGTCTTCCAAAAAAAGTGAAGGAGGTAACACAGGTGAATGGGACTTTACATGTTGCCCTCTTCACTCACTTAATTGAACCACCTTTGCAACTTTCTCAGCCAGTTCTAATCATCTCAACAACTGCAGTTATATATGTATTCATTAAACCTCTGACAGCATCACGACCAGCAGTCTTTAACAGTTGACCTAACAATAAAAACAACCATCACGTAAATGACTCTAAAAATAATTAGCTTACAAGTAAAATAACAGCAGACCTACTTTACTGAATGACAGTGTCTGCAGTATTTCACTGCAAGCTAATAAACATGAGGAACGACACAGATGACTGTGGAATAACTGTAAAACGCATTTATTTCTGATGGGAGTGACAGCTGACTACGCAAATAAGGCAGCAGGATCAGTAAAGCCTGGCTGTCAGCCTGGTCTGGAGCCGGCTAGCTGCAGCTTATTTGCCCCTGTTTTCATGCAACTTAGTCGAGGCTAAATTCTGCCAGGATAACTGGAAAATCCTGCCTTAACCCCTTATCTTGGTTTCGTGTTTCATGGTTTCTGGTCACTTGTTTGGCAGATGTTACCCAAACAGGAGGAAGTAGTGCATTTGCTGTGGACTAATCCACAGGTTGTATGAATACACTGTTAGTGTGCTCATGCGTATTTAAGGCAGCAGGACGATGTATGTGGGGCTGAGTCAAAATAAACTGCAGTGTGTTACACTGTTACTTTCATGGGCTTTATGACTGTAATGAATTATAAAATAGTGGTGTTTGAATTCACTCTTGGCCAGCATTTGGTCACTTACTCTATCTGAAAATGGTATTTGTGTACTCGTAGTAAATGTTGTACAATATTGTCAAAATGTAAGACATTTCATGTGTTTTTCAAGTTGAAATATTTCACATTTGTATGCAACATTTCATTTATTAAATAAAATATGCTTCTTGAACCACTGGAAGGTCTTATTTCATGAACCTCCTCTTTAAAAATTAAATTGACATTACTTCAGATGAACCATCAGATTGCACATCTGCATAAATTTGACTGACTAGTCATTCAGGAGAGCAGACTGGGATCAACCCAGTGATCCCGTTCAATGTGCCAATCAAAATTTCTCTTCATGAACTGTGCACTCTTGTGCCCTGTCTTTGGCAGCAAGTCAAACTGTGTATCAGGCATGTAGTCAGTGTCACACACAACACTTACGTCCAAAATGTTACTCAGATGTATTTGCAATTAGAAGAGGGATAAAATATTGTTAGAAAATATATCGTATTTCTCCCTTTTGCAGTAATTATCAATATATTTATTAAACGTGCAATATATTTATTAAACGTGCCTGACAGGATTCCCCTGTTCATTGGACTCACCAGAGTCATGAAGCACATCTTCACTTTCCTGCTTCTTGGCAGTTCGGCCCTTTGCCTGTTCATGGCTGTTTGGTATGTTCTCCTCTGCACACTTACACAACACTTACAGGTCATTCAAACATCAAATTATTCTAGTCAAGTTATTATTATTACTGTAATTCAGATTTTTGATGACTTTCATACTTTCTGAAATATTCAGTGTTTTCTGGGATTTTTTAAATTTAAAAAATGGGACAAAGTTTTCAAAATGAATGCATCTAAACAGAGTTCAAACTTTCAAATTCCGCATCTTTTTGGGTGTCATTCAACTTTCAAATCTTTTTCAAGCTTTTCAAAGTATTCAACTTTCTCTGATGTTTACAGCGGTCACGATGGAAATTGATTAGTAAAACCTTTTAAACTTATTCAGTTGAAACATTTTTCCCATCATTCAGGCATTTTCACTTCATTGATTCTGGCATTTCATCCACTAATAAATGCAGTTTTAGGTCACTGAAAACATCTTTTGAAAAATTCCAGATATGAAGATAGAAGCACAGTACACAGGAAAAAGAGAGTGTGTACTGTTACTTTTGTTTACATGGTGTTCCTTCTAACGTTAGTATCTGTGTTTTATTTTATCAATCTTATTTGCTCATTCACACTGTTAGATTGAAACTCCATATGCACTTGAATGAACAAATGTAATTTCTGCTGCTTTCTAAACCTGCTCTGTAATTAATGTGTGTTGAGACAACTTGCCCCTTAATTGGGACTATGTACATAAAATTGACTTAAATTTGAAGCTGGTCACAAGATTTGAAACGGTTAACCCCGCAGTCAATTTTCTAAAACCTTTTACTTTTTTTTTTCTTTTTTTTTTTTAAAATGTTCTAACTGGTGACCATTTAAGTTTGAGGCTTTTATCTCTGCTTCTAAGTTTAAAATTGTTTTCTAATGTTAGCTAGGCAGAGCAGGTTATGTCAAGCAGAGGGGCGCTAAAGACAAATCGAGGAAATGTTTGTAGAATCGCCACATCTCAATACACAGATGTGCTGACTTTCTCAACTGATACCCACACACATTGCACATTGATTTGTTCAGTCGAGTCTTTGGATGTATGAACTTTCTGTTTTAACAGTACATTCTGCCTATGGCCAGGGCGGTCACTCTTTAAAAAATTCATTTGACTAATTTAAAATGAGCATTACCACACTTTTACAGTTCTATACAATACCAATACTTTTCTTGCAATTTCATCAATACCGATCATTTCTATTCTTCTTCTTGGTAATTTTAAAAAATCTAAACATTATTATATTTAAAGGCAAATCACATGCATATACTGGCCAGGGGTCATTTGGAAGCGACTTTGGAGTCAGTCAGGTTCAGGCATCTTCTGTTCAACAGCCAGGATAAGAAGAGACAGTTTTGAGAAGGAGTACATCAGGGATAAGATATAGAAAATGGGACTGCATCTCAACCACAAATCCACCAGACTGGGTATACCCTGTATTCCCCTGCCCCTCTCCTCGCCTGAAGCAGAGACTTTAAGCTCTTCTTTTCTGCTAGGCTTCTTTCGTTCAACAGGCACCACAGCGGAGGAATATTATGGGCACTTAAATGGTCACGTAGGAGCCCAGTTAGGATTTTGTCTCTTCAGCCACAGCCAGTGACTACTCCTTTCTGCCACATTTGCCAGGGCTTAAACTGCCTTCCTCGGCCCAGTCCTGTGACTCCCACTTCCCTCAGGAACCTTGTGGTTGACTTGGCAACAAAGCCTCTGAAACCCCCTTCCACTGGATGCATTTTCACTTTCAGCCTCACTCCTCTGCTTTAGCTACAAGGTCTGCGTACCGCAGCTTCTTGCGCACAAAGGCATTTTCCATACCATCCTCACAGGGAACAGGCAGGAAGGCACGCTGACAGAAGTTGAACCAGAGGACTAGATCTGGTATAAGAGGTTGGTTGCTGCAATTATGGATGGGAATGTGACTCTCTGGCCTAGGTCAGCACGCATATCCCAGGCCCTGTCTGCGTTCAGTGAGCTTGAATAGGAAGCCAGCTGCTGGTTTCTCTCCTTCACAGATGACGGATGGAAAGTGTGAGAACTTCTCCTGGGTCTTGAGAGGTGATGGTGTATTGGCTACTCTGATGTGCTCTATTTTAGCTGTCAAACAGGACAGTACTTGGTTGTGCCGTCAGGTGTCTCTGCCTTGTGTCAAGCTGATGTTACATCCTACCAAGATGTGCTTGAGAGTTGCTGTAACTGTACACAGAAGACAGGTTGGATCCTCTCCCATCCAGAGCTTTAGGTTTGTAGGAGAGGGCTGGACGTCATATGTGGTTCTGATGGTGAAGATCAGCATGTTAGCCTCTATGCTCCACATCTTATTCTGTATGATTTCCCCCCTCAACTGCATCCCACCTGCTTGGCTTTGCGGACCAGCTCTGGCACACCTGGCACACCAAGTACGTTTCATCTCCTCCAGGCCGAAGCCTCCTCTGCCTTGTTGGACATGGCCCACTATGTCCCTGTGCTGGAGGGCAGATTTTGAGTCCAATACTGTCGAAGCCAGGGTCCACTTTTTTCCTGTGGCCAGGTTTGGAGCAACACCTCAAACCCCAGGGTCCTGAGAGACTGTAATCTCCAGTCTTGCTTTGGCATATTTGTATTCTTCTTCCAGGCTAGAGATAGGCAATTGCAGGGCTTCATTTCCAGAAAACCCTATGCTGCTGAGACATTTCGATAACCCAAGTCATTTCCTCCCTTGAGCGATCACCAGTCTTTCCCGCTGGTTGGTATGTGATAGACTGACCTTGACTTGACAGTGATTGGCCACATGAATCAAGGCAGCAGTCCAAACTGAAAGTACTAGATCTACATCTGCTCGGTTGGGTTAATTAGGTTAGTAAAGCTCCAGTCGCTACTAAATTTGTATTGACATGGATAAAATGACTATGTAGTCAAGAGAATTACTACCTCACTCGGCATTCTGGTGTGATGTGTATGTATGTGTATAATAACATAGTATCATCTGTACTTTGAATTAAACTTGATGCAGGCAAAATGTTGTACAGCCTTATAGTGTCGCCCTGACCTTATTCTTTGTCAAATTTGGAATTGAGCTGTTCCAGTTTTTTGTGTCTGCATTGCAGTAACATTCGACATGTCTTCTCTTTATTGCAGAAGGAGGAGGAGCCAGATGTGGTGCTGGTAAAAGTAGAGGAGGTGGAGCCAGTTACAAGGACTCAGAGCCAGTCAGGCCTCAGTATACAGGAAGGTGAGTGGACACATAATTAATCGGATTAATTGAATTAAATTTGATTTTGAGATATTAATTATATATTTCTCTGGCATCACCCCTATAATAAAAAGTATTTGTTTTAGTTTCATGTGTTTGTTATGCAACAACACAGAGCTGCACAGTGAAAGGCAAGCTGTCGTCCTTTTCTGCAGCATTCAAAACAACACTGCTTTTTTTTGTGGAGCGTGAGTGATAAGATGAGTTAGTCTGAACATCCGTAATTTGTAATCAATTTCAAAACAAATGCCTGCCTTCTGTACCTCGTAAAGATGATTAATCATCCGAAAACCAACTACAGCTGGGACATGGTCAAAATGTCAGTCATGACATAGAATTTATTACATTTATAAAACAGATGCACAACTTTGTCAGTCTGGGGAAAATAATGCAATAATGCATATTGCTGTCTTGGTGTGTGTACAGTTTTATTCATTTATCCACACGGTGTTTTATGCATCTCACCCTAGAAGTTCCCATGAAAAGCCTGAATATTAATAATAGCTAATTCTGTTCAATAAATACAGGTTGGATAGGAAAACATTCAGTACCTATCTCTTTCTATTTAGGGTTGGTGGAGTCTAGCACTGATGACTACAAAGCAGTTCTACCATTTGATGAAGCAACACAAACGTCTGCCAATCAGCTGTCTGACCTGCAGGAGTCTGAGAGGAGCTTCTCAGAGGTCAGCTATGGCCGTTCTTCCGTGTGGACTAATGGGGGGGGTAGTTATTGTCATGAAGACAGCTTCCCAGGGCCATCTTCACACTGTGTTCCCCTCTCATATCTGCCCACCACACTCATTGGAGCAGAGCCTGGCAGCTCTGGGAGGGGATTGGCTGTTGAGAATTCAGCAGGAAGGAGATTGGCTGTTGAAAGCTCGAGAGACTCTCATACCTCTGTGTCCTTTCAGCAGCAGCAGCCTCCTATTATTGATCTGTCAGAGGAGTCCAGCACCATTCAGGTTTTAGGTCAGATACAGGGGCCTCAGCAGTTTCTCGACCCAGGTTTAAGTCATGGTCAGGGAAGCGCTGATGTACAGCAGAAAATCCCCAGGAAGAGGGTTTGCATCTGCAGGTTTTGCAGCAAAGCATTTAGCTCCCCAGCCAATTTAGAATCCCACCTCAGGACTCACACAGGAGAGAGGCCATACGGCTGTAGCATCTGTGGAAAAAAATTCTCCCAGTTCTGGAACCTGAAGATCCACAAGAACATACACACTGGGGAGAGACCATACCAGTGCTCACTCTGCCCCGAGAGGTTCTCTGACCCCAGCAACCTGAAAAAACATCAAAAGAGACACCATCCGCAGACGTAGACAAAGATCTTTACGTGCTCTGTTATTGTGTTTCACAAACACATAGTCATAAATAACAAGCCTTATATCTTAAAATCAAATCTCTATTGTAATTTTCAGACAGCAGCAAGATAATGACCATGGTGCCAAACAGCACAAATAGCTCTGTATTTTATTTTATTACTATAAGTCACTGTAAATTCTCAAATAAAGTGTGAAATAACAGCCAACATGAACAAATAAAGGCTCTTTACAAACATTAGTAAGTAGGTATGGTAGTGCCCCTCTTTAATTGCTCACAAGGTTAATTTGGTGTCCACACAAATTTCCATAAGTACAGTACAGACATGTCAACGTGCTCGCTGTTCTGCTGAGAACTCTTTCTCTTTTATACAGAAATACAAAGTTATTCAGAACTTAGCTCAGGTAGCTTGAGCCCTTCACTGTCAGTATTTGTGTTGTATATGATGCGACAAGAGTTAATATCCACATAATCTCCGAAATTGTACCTACATGTGGCAAATTGAAGCAGCCATATGGACAAAGTTAAATGTTTCACCACAGAATTCTATTTTGTTAAACAATTACTCATCCTTAAATGTCTTGAAGTAAAGAATTGTGTTTGTTCCTCCAGCGCTCCTCCACAGTAGACAGTTGATTTCAAAAATGCACGCTCCCTTTCGCTGGCAGCCTATGCATGAACATTCCTAAAAGCATCAAAACTGTCTAGAAATATCCATCCAAAACTCTCCACAGCTTCGTGTGGTATAACCCAAGTCTTCTTAATCATGTCGTATGCTCAGAAATACTTCCAAAACACTTAAATTATTGGCTAGAAAGCTAATAAATCCAACACATCCGATCCAATGTTTTGTGTTGCAGGTTACGATTATTCTAAACGTTGATGTACCTCTAGCTTAATTAAATATGGTTTTGTCACAAACTGCAGAAACTTGTCTCTCTCTGCACCAGCCAGTATTGTTCACTTACAAATTTCTGTAACTTTCTAGTGTTTTTCAAGAAAAGCAAAGAACACAAGGATGGGTGATGGGATCAGATGTGTTGGATTTAGTGGCTTTCTAGCGAAAATAAGTCTTTTGGAAAACCTGTTTACCGTGGAGGAAGGCTTGAAGGAGGAAAAAAAAATTAATTCAAGACATCTAAGGGTGAGTCATTGATTAACAAAACAGAATTTTGCAGTGAATTGTCTTTCTAAAGTCGGTTTCATTCTTCAGCCAGTTTAATTCTGCTGAAAGGAGGACTGAGAGCAATTATCGATTATTTCATTCGCAGACAATCTGCAGCATTTTAACAGTTGCACACTCAAAGTTCCGGCATTTGTCTCCCATCAACCAGATCTAAATGTTATTTGGCAGGTTTGTTCATGAGGTAGCTGCGGATGTTTCCAGTGAGTTCAGTCAGGATTGGTCAAGGGCATCTTAAGTAATCAGAGGTGGGTAGGGTAGCCAAAAACTTCTTAGGTAAGAGTATTGTTACTTAAGAATAATATGACTCAAGTAGATGTAAAACGAAGTCACCTAAAGAATTATTTTGAGTAAGAAAGTACTTAGTGAAAAATCTACCCAAGTACTGAATAACTGCTGATTTATTGTTTCGATAATCAGAGCATGAACATAATAAAATAGATAAAATAGCAATTTGCAAATTCAGATACTTCCAAACAATATTCCTTTAACTAGAACAATAACAAACTAGGTCTTTACAAAATAACATGAATTAAGGCAAATTTAGTCACGAGAAACACTGTACGGGACAACACATAGGACAATAAATCCTGGAGCTTTGGTAAGTCTGTGATTCAAACATAGTTTGAATGTGAGGCCAGAGGTGTTTTGTCTCAGTAGTCATGGTGTGTATCCGTCGGTTATTAATGCCCAGTTCAGACTGCAGGATTTTAGTCCTAATATTGCTGTCTACAGTTTGTGGAGATCATAGGCAAATCAGCACGCACTCCCATGAAATAAGCCAATAACCCAAGAACGCCCAAAAGACGCAATTAACATTGAAATTCACAAACCAGCACACACATATGAGCATCAGTGTATGTGCCACACATGGCCTATCAAAATAAACCACAGTGCGGGGGTGTAGTGGTTTATTTGTGCGCCACTAAACAGCTGTGAAACCATCAGAAAGGGTTTTATTTCTCTGATTCATCGGCCTCCTAGTTACACCGCTCGCTCTCACTCTACTGCCGTGCTGCACTGCTCTCTCTCTCTCTCTTTCTCTCTCTCTCTCTCTCTCTCTCTCTCTCTCTCTCTCTCTCAATAAAAAATGGGAAAAAGTAAAAGTAACGAGTGGAACATAGTCTGACATAATGGAGTAAAAGTAACGTTTCTATTTAATAAATATACTCAAAAGTAAAAAGTATGTTGCATTAAAACTACTCTAACAAGTATAATTTATCCAAAGAGTTACATGTTACTACCCACCTCTGACCACTCACATCTGTCACTGTGGCACCTCGGGTTTGGTGAAAGCGGTCCCTGAGCTTGCTGACATTCCAGGTTTTGAGTTGCACTTTTTCGTTTCTTGGTCTCATATGGGGTTAGACTTTAAGTGACTGGTAAGGCATTTTCTCCGGCCAGTCTGCACATATATATCAAGATTTGAGATGATGGAATAATCTGTTCATGAGTTATGGCCATTTTTTCAACTTCCAAAATTTTAATTATCAATCTTCCAGTCTTCTACCAAAATTTGTACATCAGCCCCCTCCAAGCTTCATACCAATTTTGTTGTTGATACACCGGAAATCCTTAAACTTTTTTGATTGACCTGTTTTTCAAAAAAACCCAAAAGGTGGAAACATCAATGTGGTGAACTTTAACGATCCAAGAGGCTTTTTTGTCACATTAAGCGGGACCAGTTTCATGTTTCTGTTTTCAGTTATTGTGCCAAGTTTCATGTTTCTTGCTGATTCTAGCCCATGGGAATTTGAGCTGCAGCACAACAACTGTTGTCCTTATAAACCAGTAAAAAACACTATTGGAGGATTTTTGGGTTTCAGGCCTTTCGAAGTTTTAACCTTGAAAACAAGAAATTGGAAGTTAAGGCTTGTGTTTACAATGGGCCTGTTCCACATAAAGGCATCGATCTGTGAAATGGAGTGGAGAGCCCTGCCAGTAACTCAGTAGTTACAGAGCCAGGGCTGCATTCAGAGGACGTGGGAATTATCGAAAACACAGATGTACAAAAACAAGCAAGTTACTGATATAAAAATAAAAACAGCAGACAGTTCAGGACAGATTAGTGAGTTTAAACACTGAGAAATGTTCAGTCGGTAATATTTATGCATTTTTAGCATATTTTAATCATGTTCTTCTCTTGAAAGTGTATTCACTTTTTAAAAAAAAATAAAACTAGAAGCCCTGCAAAAGATTTTTTTTCATTGTTTTGTCTGCAACAATAATTTTCTGCTTAAGGAATGTGTCATTTTCAAGTGTAACTGTAATGTAACATGAAATTTATTGTAACATAAACATACAGATGCTGTTATTGTAACACCAGCTTTTTCTATTGTGTCACAATTTTGTCAAATCTTGCTCAATGTCTAAAGTTTGCGATGTAAATCATTAAAACTTTGTAAAAACTCAACTTGTGAATCGTGTTTTTTTATTTTTGAATCATACATTACAAAATTGTGACACAATATTCAAACCAACCAAAGCAGTGACTTTCTAGGGGAGGTCCTAGTCTGCTTCAGTCTTTATGCTAAGCTAAGCCAGTGCCCTCCTGGCTTTAGCTTCTTATTTCAGGGCTGTTCTTGACCTTCAGAAATAGTTTAGCTACTCTTACTTATCAACACTGCACAACACTTATTTCTCATTCATGGCGGAATTTACACTCGTGGCAGGATACTCTGGAAAGTTATGTCAGCAGCAGTTTGCTTCTGCTAGCTTTTGCAAGCTTTCCTTCCAAGTCTCTGTGGGAAAGAGCTGAATTGATGCAGTTCTGCAGACACACTACATGGTGTTCACACATGCAAACATTTGAATGCACTGACTGATGATGGACTGTTGATCATCTTCTGGACGACTCCTTACCTTCAAAAGCAGCCCCATTACATCTCAGCATGTTAGGTGTGGATGTGTCTGTTCATTTTTGTCAGTGAATTTATGGAGTTAAAGTGCAACTTTTTCTTGACATCAGCAAATAGACTACTCCATCTCTGTACTTCAGAGGCAGACATGAGAGTGGTATCTGTTTTCTTAGCAAACTCTGCAACAAAGTGAAGACGCATATTTCCCCAAATGTCCAACAGTTTGTTCTGATGTCCATCTAGTCCTGTACCCTGATGAGATTGAACCCCTGGTTCTAAT
>JAQFJB010000019.1:28548338-28561659 GCA_029874875.1 Naso minor
GGCAGACATGAGCGTGGTGTCTGTTTTCTTAGCAAACTCTGCGACAAAGTGAAGACGCGTATTTCCCCAAATGTCCCGCAGTTTGTTCTGATGTCCACCTAGTCCTGTAGCCTGATGAGATTGAACCTCCGGTTCTAATGCACCTCTTTTCTGCTCATGCATTCCTCCCCTCCCCCTCTCCAGTCTGCAGCACCTCAGTTGACCACTGTAACATCACTAGACTCCAGCAGTACAGTGGCGGTCCAGCTGAGGGTACCAGACACCAACACACCAGCCAGTCCCAACACGCAACAGCAGAGATCCGGCAATAACAATCTTCAGAGCTCTGAGTACTCTCTGTTTGAACTGGAGACATTCTTCACTCGCTGGGCCCCTGATAATTACTCTGTATCGGCCCCTGCTGGCCCTTCATGTCCCCTCACCACGGATGACTCAGCAGAGTGTGACCAGGATGGAGTTATCATTGTATCGACTGAACCACATCCTCAACATGTGCTTCAAGCACCACAAAGCTCCATTTCTTCGGCAGCGAGAGTGAGCAGCGGGCAGAGTTTCTCCTCTGCATCCGTCCGCTCCAGAGTTCACAACCATCCGTCAGTTTCCGAAGGTAAGAGATTGTCTCCTTTCCTATGCAGAGGTTTAGAAATGATCCCGACAGGCACTGGTAGCTGCGGCAGCAAAAGCATAAATAAAGATCATATCATTCAACATTATAGAGGGCTAGGACCTCCAGGCTTTGACTCTAAGCACAATTAAAGCCTGGAGGTCCATTTGTACCACAGAGGGCTGTGCTCACTTAACATCTCCTCTCCTGTTCTGCACAGCCCTGACTTTCTTTCAAGCGGTTGGGACTGGGCTTTAAAGTTTGGTGCTGCCAAGGGCTGACAAAATGAGAAGATCTATCAGATGTCCAGACTTTCCTTTCAGCAGCCACAGAAAGTAAACGCTTCCCTACAAAAGACACCAACTTAACATTTAATAGTGTCACTTCACATCTAGAAAAGGCTTTGTCTCTACAGATATTTATTAGACGTTAAAGGAGAAGTTCAGTTCTTTGCATTAAGCCTTATAATAAGGATATTAACTATTGTGTACAGTGTTCTACAGCATTATTATGACAGCCGGCGCAGTCCTGAGAGCTGGAGCTCGTTGCTGACGTCACCACTAGCTGAAAACAACAGAGGAGCATGAGCACTCAGACAATCCATCGAAAAACACAAACCCTTGTTTTAAAAGACATAAAACTCCCTGAATGTTTAGTAGTTTCCCCTCATGTACCGACACTAAAGCACAAAGCCAAACATGGGTAAATATCCCAAAAGCGGCTCTTTAAGCTGCTTAAGGAAACAAACAGCCGTTTGTGGGCTGTTCTGGGATCGTTCTTTTGGAGGCCTTTTAGTACCAGTCAAATATCCTCTTCCAAAAGTTCAGAACCACAAACTGTGAGACAGTGTGCCCTCAGTCATTTTGCACCTGTCGTACAGTGATGAGACAGACGGATAAATCTTTTGCAAGTGTGACTTAGAGTAGTGAAGCTGATGGACAACCTTGTATTGAATCAGCTGATGTCTGCTATTAACAGAGCAGGACTGTATGATAGACAAACTCTCATCCCATACAACCTCACAGGTCAGTATCAAGTTTCTCCCTCCAAAAATCCCAAATTCTGATAGCAGAGGCCTTATTATAGCCGTCAAACAGACCTACAAACCTGGAAACAGGATGCCTGGAGTCAGGAGGGTTCAAGAAGAGGTCAAAAAATTGTGCTTTTGTGAGAGAGTTTCAAAGTTACGAATCTTTGACCAAATAGTATTGTACTCGCAAATAACAAGAAAAGTGTGAGTGGGGGAGCTCAAATTTTTCTTTCCGCATACTAAATGAGACAAACCTTCCATGTACAAACAAGTCCTCAATAGAAACTAAACCCTTTTCCCTCCAGGCACAGAATGTTTAATCTGCCCAAGCAGGTGAGAAAGAGTGGTTGAAACAGATTGGAGAATAAACTACATTATCTGGCAAACTCAGAACACTTCTAACCTTTTTTAAAATTCGCTCAGACTTTCTCAGACAAAACTTAGATTTTTTCAAAGACCCAGGCTTTTCTAGTTTAGAGAATAAAATGGCCAGAAGGAGAGGTTGGCGGCAGAGTCTGCTCCATATGAAGCCACAAGGGGGCCCCAGAGGACAAATCATCTGGTGCGCTGAGTTGCCAGAACATTACAACCCTTACATTTGCAACCCAATAATAGTGTCCTAAAGCAGGTAAAATTATGGAGTCTAAATCCTTAAACGAGGCTGATGTGAGGAGAATTTGGGGGTTTGGCAGAAGTAAAGAAACCTAGGGAAGGGAAACCATTTTAATTGAATTTATGAGGCAAATCATGGATGGGGTAAAACTTTCAAACTTTCTATGTTTTGTGCAAGTTTTCAGATGAACTTCACAGAATTGTTTAAACATCAGTTTTGGGTGCCAACCAAATCTTCTTTACCCAGTGAGGCCAAAGAGTTTGTAGTTAAACTGGGAAACATAATTAATATCCTTTGGACAGCAGGTAACTTGTGTTCGTTTCAGTTTGATTGTACATACTAAACACAAACAAAACTCAGTGACATAATAACAATGTTACTGTTCTGAAACTTTGGTCTTGAAGTAACAAAGTGTTGCACAAAACTTAAATCAGCAGCATGTCGGGCTAACTCAACCTTAAACGTGCTGCTCACGGCCTATGTTTGAAAACAAGTGATTCAGCAACTTTGCTAACACAGCCAAACATCGAGCAAGTACAAAAATTCTGGACACATAACTTGTTGACCAGCTCAGATTACGTACAAGTCCGACAGCAGAATTTTACCTTGGCATTTTATTTTGCAAAGCTCTTGCCAACAAGTGAAAGCCAGTCCGGCATTTGGAGGTCACTCTCTTTTTTTTTAAATCTAAGCTTCCTCTGCCAATGTCCTCCTCTGTATCTTTGCCTCTGTCGCAGTAAGCTGTCTCATCCCGTTTGCCTTGCCAGGCGGGATTCTGTAGTCTATTCTGTCCTACCATCATTCTCCACCTCGTCCCCCTCAGCCCAAAGTATTTAAAATCTCTTATTCTCTTCTGGTGGTCCAAACTGATGTGATTTTGTGTGAAAACAAGCACCAGGTTCTCTGTTCCACAAGCTGCATGGCCAACAGATCGAACTTGCAGCTACAGTCGCAGCAGTTACTGATTACTTTGGTAAACTTTGTCAGTCACAGGGAGTTGAAGCAGAGCGGCCAGAGAACATCAGGCACAATGAGAAAGAATTTGCTTCATGAAATATGATCCGGATTCAGTTTGTGAGACTGAGCACTGAAAAGCATTAAGCACCACACCTGCCTCTCCGAGTCAAATAGCACATTTACGGCCAGTTGCAGCACAGAGTCAGACACAGAGACACCACCCTGTTATTAGAAGTCTGTTTGCCATCAACATGATTTTTAAGGCGTTCTTTTAATGCAAAACAGCATCATAATGTTGCTTTAAACTCCTAGATATTGAGATTACACTTCACCAGCCAGAAAAAGACTCATAAAACGTGCAAAAATACACGAGCAGTATCTTAATTCATGTCTTGATGTGCATCACATGCATCTCTTGAAGTCTGTGTGGACTGAAATCAAAGTGTACTGTTGTGTGACAAGCATGAGTGAAAGGCATCAAATTTGTTTCAATGAACACTTGTGTGTGGATTGTTCTTTAGACACTGGTGTACTCATAACTGTATCTGTTGAACGCCAGCAAATTATGTTTAATATTATCTTTGTCAAAGTGACGTGGGGCTCGTGTTTTACTGGCCAGTGCTGTAAGTGATACTGTAGAGATGTGGGCAGAAAAGTGCAGTGTCACGTTTCATGTTTTTTACTCATAGATAATGGCTCTAAAATATGCTAACCAAACACTTTTTTTTTTTCAGCCCTGTCAGCAGAAACTTCTGCGCCCACGCCTTTGAGGACGCAGCCTGCGTCTTCCCAGCCTCCATGGAGCAGATCGTCAGTTATGATGAGAAGTGCACAGGCTCAATTGTTGCAACAGAATCAGAACAGCAGCAGGATCTCACAGCAACAGCTCAGCATTGCATCTACACAAACGACAATGTCCTCCACCACAGCTGCTGCCAGCAACACAGACTCTGCTGATGAAACGAGTGCGTCTGGTGTCAACTTAACCAGCAGGACAATGAGCTCCACGATGGCTCCTCAGACAGCTTTACCTGTCAGGAGAACACCAGCAGCATTGGCCAACATTGAGGTGGCCATCACTGCACAGCATCAAGCCAGCTTTCTGGCTCGCCACAATAAAAGCCAGGCTGCTAGTATTGTGCCCGGTGAACGCCGCAGGAAGAGCTACGTATGCCGAGCCTGTGGCAAGGCTTTTTCTGGCCAGTCCAACCTGGAGGCCCACGAGAGAGTCCACACGGGGGAGAAACCTTTCTCCTGTGACACCTGCGGAAAACGCTTCTCAGAGGCCGGAAACCTGAAGAAGCATCAGCGAGTTCACACTGGGGAGAAACCCTTTAGCTGTGACCAGTGCGGGAAGAGGTTTGCTTGGATCTGCAACTTGAGGACGCACCAGCAGTCTGCCACAGGCTGTGGACCAACGGCCAGGGGAGGGTTAGCTGTGGACTGATCACACTGACTCCACTGTTACAGCTCCAAGTTTTCTATTCGCTCACACAAAGGCACATTTCTTCATTCTTACATGGTGGTATGGCAGCAATACAAAATTTCAAACAGTTGTTGTATTTACTTATTCTGTCTTTTATACTTTCCCAGTGTTTAATGTCTCTGATGAAACACTTGACTGCTGTTAGTGCTCAGTTACAGAACCAGACCAGTGTTTTTCACTCTTCACCTCTTAAGCTACAAATCACGTGCACTTTACATCACTGCGAAGTAGAAGAGACCCTGAATGGACAACTATTTAAAGATTTAGTCTGAGAAGCTAATTCGACTACTAAGCTGACTCATTACAGTGGAATGGAAATGTGGTTATAAGAGTTTCTCGCGCTTGTTTACTGAAAACAGCAACGTTCTGTCAGGCCAACGGGTCGCTCGTGGTTTGTGTAAGACCTTTTAAACCTGTCATGCACTGTACCAGTTGATTATTCTGCATACATTAGGTCATTTGCAAACAGTATAAAATAAAAGCATTCTCAAATTTTTGATTAAAGTTTTTTACTCTAAATCTAAAGATTATAAGGCAAGAGTTTACTGTTGTCATGACAACTATTAATTACAGTCCCTTTTACAATCAAGCGGTTAGCCTGAAGGTTTGTCTCAAAGGACGTCGTCGTACACAATGCCTCCTCACTCACGTGTGCTGTGCGTTGATGACGGAGCAGTGCTGTCTCGCACAGCCTCTGTGCACTTTCCAGACATTCCGACGATTCCAACCTTTGGTCGCTTCTTTTTCATTACTTTAAGATGGCGTTGAAGTTAGGCATTAAGTCAGTTGGAAATTAATTTATTCCTATGGAAATCTTTATGACATCCGATTTGCCTGCACACCTCTCCTCTCTGCGTAATATTTTGATCTGGAATTTGGCTCGAGGACGTTCAAAACAGAGTTTATAGTTCAACAGCTTAAATATCCCAAAAATATTTGTTGATTTCACGTTACTGCCCACATGGACAGTTAAAAATCACTGAGGGCAGCCTCTCTAAAGCATTGAAGTAAATTATTAAAGAAAACACTTGAACATCAGAACAACACAAATAAAAAAAAACACTTGGAAAGCATGAACTCAACACGTGTGCTCAAAGGAAATGTGGCGGCTGGAGCATTTATACCTACAAGCAGTTGACATCACAACCAATCATTGCATCATTTCTGGCAAAGACAAAGTCACAAATACAACAAAATCAGACGTGATGTTCACTGTGATTAACCCTAAGTGTCTAAAAATTTATTTTGCAAAATGTCAGAGAAAGCACTTTAAAGTTCCAGCAGACCTCGACATGTTCTATGGAATTGTTAGTGCAGTGGCAAAGAGGAGCACACTCAAACAATAAAAACCTTTTCAGGTGCACAGTGAAAAAAAGCTCACCACCACGCTTAACGTCTTTTTACGCCTGTTAATCAGGGCAAACAGCAGCAGCAGCAGCAGCAGTGCAGGTCAGCAACAGATGCGTTTCAGTGAAGAGCCTTCATCAGAGGTGTGAGCAGCGTACATGAAGGTGAACATCACTGACGTACAGAATGTCACGCTCCCTGAACAGACACAGTCCCTGACGTAGTGATCAGATTCTCCCTGAAGAAATGGTTTTTATCTGTGCAGCGCGTCACAGCGGCTGACTCATTATCTCATGCCGCCAATCTGAAAAGTTTTGGGTTGTTTTTTTTTCTTTTTTTTTAAATTTTCTACTTTTTCTACATTTTTCATTAATGTATTTGCATTTTCATGTCCTTGGTCATGTAATCTATTTTTGGAAAAAAATGTATTTTATTTTCTCAGCTGCTGTGATATCCTGTTTATAAGCGACATTTCCACTCATTGTTTACCACACTGATGAAAGCTCTTTGCTGAAATGCATTTGTTGCTGGTCTGAACCGCCACTGCTGCTCGCCCTGATTAAAAGACGTAAAAGGACGTCAGTGGTAGTCATGACAACTTGACTTGAGCTAAAGAGGATTAAATGTTGCCTGGTCTTTCTGACAACTTTCCTCAGATGTGGACCAAAAAAAGAGAAAAGGAAACGGGTGTTGTGCCACTGCCCGCTAACATTCCAAGTGCAAATGGCCAAATATTTCAATGAAGTGCAAATTCTGTGGGAGGTTTCATTGACACAGGGGATACGACTGGTCAGCAAGTTTTTGCAGAGGTTTGAGAACAATTGTTGTATGTGTATTTTTTGACTCTGTGAAGATGAAACACCTTGGATGAGGAATTTTGATGGTGCCAACTTAAGCCAAAATCTTGTCATTGTGAATATTAAAATGACACTGGATAAAGTAGTTCAGATTTCAATGTGTTTTTTTATTTAACCATTTGGAGTCATTAGTTTAATTTCTGTAAGAATGAAACCAAACATTGTTTTTAGCATCATAATCAAAAACTGGAGGAATTTAGTGTAATTACTTCAAGCACATCCGTCCAATTTAAATCAAAAGATGATTTTTAAGTTAAGGTTCATGGGAAATATAAATTTACTTTTTAGAAACACCAGAACTAACAGAGTGCTGCTGGTCTGAGTCCTAACTGTGGAATGAAGCTGCATTGTTGAACTTCCTGTCTCAAAGTCATTGTTTTTGTTTTTTAAAAGGTGTTTTGGTTAGATGCCTGTAGAAAGTCTCTTATCATAAGCTTACGAGACTTTCATGTTTTTTCTACAACTTAAAAAACATAAAATACTAAATCAAATTCTCAATTTGTTCTAGGTGGCATCGATGAAGTTTTTTTTTTGTTTGTTTTTGTTTTCCAGGTTAATGGAGGAAAGTTAACTTTGTTGAGCACCAGACAGAAATTGAAAGTGTTTCTGTTTCTGGTGTATTTATTCCGTGTGGATTTATTTACTTCTTCGACGAGCACATGAGCTGCATTAACGGCTAAACTGCTGCTGAAGCACGGTGAGAAGAGCGATCTGTAAGTAACATTCGATCAGTTTCGTAGCTGTGTTTGTTTCGTGTCAGTGAAGGGGCTGCGCGGGGGAGGAGTTACCGCCACAGACCATTTGAGAGAATGCAGAACACACAAGGAAGAGAGAGGGCGCAAGTTTTCTGAATATCTGCAGACTTCACCGTTCATTCATGTGTGTCCAGCTGCTCTCAAGGAGTCCAAAATCACAGACCCAAAACTGAGTATGACAGCTCTCCTTTAAACGTCCTCGTGCAGTCTGCTTGACCTCACAGTTTTCATACTCAGTCTAACAAAGTTTTCCCATGTGTTTACTTCTTAAATTATAATGTATGTGTACCAGTGTAGTAGGAAGCTTAGTGGTGGTGACTCAGTCACGGGATCGTTTGTACAGCCTAACATTAGCTTTTTACTTCTACCAAATCTGACAGCAGTGATCCCTTCCTGTCTGCCATTATAATTATGACAATTCCTACTATGTTACCAGTGTGAATAATTTTAGAGACACATAATACACACATTAAGCACTGTTGCCTCGGAGCAAGAAGGTCCTGGGTTTGATACCCAGCTGGTGTAGAACCTGTGCAGAGTTTGCATGTGTCTGCATGGGTTCTCTCTGGGTTTTCCGGCTGCCTCCCACAGTCCAAAGACATGCAGGTTTGTTAACTGCTGACTCTAAATCGCCCGTAGGTGTGAATGTGAGCGTGAACAGGGCAGGGTCTTTCTGTGTGGAGTTTGCATGTTCTCCCCGTGTGTGTGTGGGTTTTCTTCAGGTGCTTCACTTTCCCCCGACATCAAAAAACATACATATAACTCTATCTCCAGTCAGCACCTTGACCAAGGAACTGGCTCAGAATCTGGAGTTGGTCTCCAGGCGCCGCACTGTGGCTGCCCACTGCTCCTCTGGGACGGGTTAAATGCAGAGATTTCACTGTACGCTGTATATGTGACCAATAAAGAACCTTTTTTTGAATGAATGAATGAATAACACACACAGTGTTTACTTGAATATTTACAGTTTATTTCTGATGATGTGATAACACAAAGAGGGAGAGAAGGAGGGAGAGAAAGGAAAAAAGCTGAAAAATCTCGTCCCTCTCCCGTCCTGAGCGCACAGATTCTGTCACATATACAAAATGGTTCTGACGCTGCTCATCTTACCTTCAGTGTCGCACAGACCAGCTTCTCGTCTAAGTCAGAATTTTTCTCTCTGTGTGAAGTGTGCTCGATATTCGTTTTTTATTTTGTATTTGACAGCTGTTCATAATCCGTCGGATCCAACACTGCCTTTTTTGCATAGTGCCAAAATCAAGCAGTTTAATAACATTAACCGTCTGACCTCCTCTGAAATTGTGACATTTACTGACTTAACCCCTGACCTAAACTAATTTGCATAATTGATGAAGGAATCACATGTCCTGGACAAGTACAAATGCGGACACATGGACAACATTTATAAAAAAGCAGTCTGAAATAATGTGTATCCCCCTGTAACATGTTCTGACAGACTGCATGTCCTGTAAGTATCTTTGTGTCTTTGTGTTGAGAGGTGCTGAACAAATGCTATAAATTACGATGATCGTTGGAGGAGGGATTCAGAATCATTTACAACAGTATCCAAAGATAAGCTACATTTTGCAAAGGGATTGTGGGTTACAGGAACAAATATCGTTGACAACGCTGCAGTCACTTTAACATAGTCGACATTTGAAGTCAACAAGATGGAACTGAGCAACATGTTAAAATGCTTACAGTGATTTTGATTTTACTGTATCAGACGTGTATTTGATTGGAGAAATTCTTATGAAAGATGAATTACAGCGTGTTTGAATCTAGCGTCCAAGCAGTAACATACAGTGAGTAAACAGGCTGATCAAATTCGACATGGTACATTATAAAGACTGTCAGATCAGAAGAGGAAAAGATGAGACACGTCAGTGCAGTGAATAGCATTAAGTTCCACAACACATAAGATACAGAAGAATAAGTATTTATTTAGATAGATGTGTCATGTGTTACATTACAAAACATCATTAATTTACAATACAATGAATGAAACAATCCACATGTCGTCATATTTCATTTATTTAGCTGAAATCCAAACATCAGAACGTAGCTCCGCCTTCACACTCCTGCAGTCAGGGCCACAGTGCCTTGGCACCACAAAAACAGCTGTTTTCTCCAACCAATCCCCCACTGCTCCAACAACACAAGGACAATACTGTTATTATTCACGTGTTTTGTAACTTTCATGATTCACAAGATATTAAGGTAATTTTACAAGGTAAGTTTTACTATGTCAGTCACTGATAGCGAAAGACACACAGATGAACACAGACACGGACACACACACACACAGCCATAAAGGCTCACATACTGTGACACACACACATAAACTTGGTTAGATCAGTGTAGTCTGTAACTTTTGTTTTGTTTCCTCTTTATGCCACTTGAGGACATAGACGGAGTACTTTGTGTGAATACTCATGACTAAGTGCTGACAGATCCACAGAGACAGAGAGAGAGAGACAGAGAGACAGACAGAGAGAGAGACAGAGAGAGAGACAGAGAGAGAGACAGTCAGTGTCCCATGTGCTGTTCTCCCATGACTGCTCCTCTCTCAAGTTTTGATGTTAACAACTCCACTTTATCAAACTTTCCTCCATTCTTTTTGGGACCAGCTGTTCTTTAAAAAGCAGAAAATTTCATACAGCACAGTTTTGGGTTTTTTGGGTTTTTTTGTTTTTTTCAAAAAACCCTCAAACCAGAAGTAGACATCTGACAAAATGACATGTAACATATTCTGATAATAAAACATTCAAGTTTAAAGCTAAAGTAAGTTTCTGGCTAAAAAAGAAATTATTCAATTATATAAATGATATAAAATCAATTATTGTTCATTGGCTGCTATCAGGAACTCTCATGATTTCTCTGTCTTGTCAGTTCACAAAAAAGCTCTGAAGCTGAATACAGTCGTTCTGAAGACGTACCTCTCGAAGTTCAGGCTCATTAATGTTTGAAACCCTTGATAAAACAGAACAAGACACAGTTCCTACTTTGACTGAATGAAGATGAACTGGACTGAAACGGGTCAGGCGGTTTGTTCTGGCTGGGACTCAGAATCCAAATCGTACAAACTGTTTACATTTTATTTCCAAACCGCTGACATCAGCTCTGTGGATAATGGATGAATGTCACAATCGATTTCTAGACTAATGGGCAAAACAGAGCAGTAACATCACAGTAACACATAACCTGATGCGTGCCAAGTGAAAATTACCTTGAAAAAAAGTTACATCAGTTCCATTGATGGTAACAAATATTTAGCAGAGTGACCACAAATTTTAAACTGTCTCTAAGCTCGACTAGTAGTGTAGTGAAGTATAATATTGTACTAAGTAACCTCCTGCATCCTCCTTGTGATTGTTCAGTCAAAGTGAGAACTGATTTTCAGCTCCGCCTGTGCACATATATCAGCAAACGATTTCTACATCTTTCATGTCCACTTCGTTTTTGTCGTCCTGCTGCTGCTCTGTCTTCTCTTCATCTGTCTTCCTCCTCTCCTCTTTTGTCCTGTCCTGTACCTCTGTCGTCTCTCTCTCCTCTGCTGCACAGTCCTCTGTATCTGCCTTTCTCCTCTCCTCTGTCTCTGTTTTTACGCCTCCCTCCAGTTCTACATCCCTCTTTTTCTCTTTCATTGTCCTCCTTCTGTCCTGCAGTACGCAGGGCAGACAGTTTGCCAGGAAGAGTACAGAAAAGAGACAAAGCAGCGAGAGGACAGCGCCGATACCAAACTCCAGCTCTCTAGCTCTCTGCCCTTCCTTCTCCACCTCGAGCTCCCTTCTCTCTCCTCCTTTCTCCTGGCTCGGGGAGAAGTACACAGCACCTCCCTCCTGGCTCGGCATCAGCACGGCTCTTTCCAGATTATTCCGACTGACCATTCCACGGTTCCCTACCTCGTTCCAGTTTCTATTGGTCATCTTCCCACTGATTTTGTCATAGTAGTCACTGCTTACATTTCCACTGTCATTGTCGTCAAAGCTTGATACATAGATGTCACTGTCTGACTCGACAAGTGTGTCTGAAATGTCAAATTCAAAGCCCTCATCCGCCTTCTTGTCCCCAGCTGGCTGCAGGAAGCCCAAGTCTAAATTGACTCTTATCCAACCAGATCCTCTTGCCAGCCTCCTGGTTCCTCTTCCTACTGCTGCCGAGTCTGTCAAATCTTCTCCAAGTTCACTGATAGAGTTGGAGGTGATTGGCTGGTCAGCACAGGCTGAAACCAGAAGCTCTGCATGCAGTAAAGGCCCACCTCCGTCACCCTGAGCGAAGATGCGTGGACTTGAACTGGGCATTACCACAACTACAGTCTCGGCCACTGAGGAGAGACGTAAATAAAAGGGAAGGTCGCTGAAGGAGGAGAGGAGGGAGGCGGAGTCGTCACTAAACTGGAGCCACACGCTGATGGATGCTTCCTGGAGAGACATGATATGGAAAGATCATTAGAACTCCAAAGTCTGTGTCTTCTCAACTGTTTCATATTAATACTTTATACAAATAATTATATAAAGAACAGTTTCAAACAATCAGTCAAAAGTAAATTCTTCAATAGGGGCCTTAATTTACCTCAACTCAAGACAACAGCAGGTGTTTTTGTTTAGTGTTGACAGCGCCAAGACTTCCTGCACCTATGCGTCACATTAGAAGTCGTCCATTGTTTAAAATAGCACGATCCCTCTCTTGTTTCAGGGTGAACATGCAGGACACGATGCAGTAGCAGTTAAGGTAACAGGTAAAGGCCTTAATAAGCTTGAACCTTAAAATGTCTGACCACATCTTAAAGCAACTCCAAAAAAGAATGAAAAGTTTAGCTGCGGCAGCAAACACTAATAGTAACAAATGTCAGGTAAACAAGGTCACCTGCATGAATGACTGAATGTAACCAATCAGATGGTGGCCAAATAACTGGTGAATGAACAAGTGATGTTGAGGCATTAGTGGAATCGCTGATGCCTCTCAACTGATGCAGTTTTCCTGCTCTAGTGCCTAAAGTCATGCCATTGTCCAAATGTGACTCAGCCTGCTGTTACTTGAATGCCTGCTCCAAAATCTTTGCCAGTTCATCACAGAGATGGCATGATAGCTCACTGGATGGGCAAAACTTTGGCAAGCTAAAATCTGCCAAGTAAAGGGTCGAGGATCATCAAAGTCATCAGTATTTGTTTGTTAGCTCTGCATGCAGAAAATGCAAAATGCAAAATTTCATAGCAAAGTTTCTGTATTGGTCAATTTCAGTGTGGACCAATGAGCTGATTAATGTCTCTGCTGCAGTGCTGACGGAATTTGTGCTGTGGAAATGTAAAATACACGATGCACTTCACATTACAGTGAAGGCATTTTGAACGCGTCATCCGTGACCTGCCTTGTTCTGGCCACAAACCAGTGCTGTTGTTTAAATACGTTCTTCTTTTGAGAATTTACAGACCACAACAGAAATCAACATTTCTCTCACCTGGTGATGGTTGTACAGGATGTTGTAGGCTGTGACTGTTGTTGTAATGATGGAAGGGTGGGCGGGGTTTGCCGTGACTGACATGCCAAGGCCACTGACCACCTGCACGGACAGGTCACCGGGGGTAACGGGGTCAGAAGTCACAGTGATGTCACATCTGCCCAGCACGCCATCCCATTGCTCAGATATGACCTGACAGGTAGAGAGGAAG
>JAQFJB010000019.1:28734528-28745632 GCA_029874875.1 Naso minor
GCTCGTCATGTCGAGGACCAGCGGACTGGAACTGAAATGTCCTGTGTTTTTCTGTTCCTTTCCCTCCCTGTCTTTCACCAGCAGTCTGAGAACACACACACACACAGGGTCCCAAAGCTCAGCATTTGTCTCAGATTATGCCTCTGCCAGGATCGTCTCTTCGCCTGACGTACGCTGGTTTGGTCTCCAGGAGAGGAGTCCACATACTCTCTTTGATTGAATTTCGGGAAAACAAATGACGCTCTCCTTGCTCCTTGCCCTCCATTCCATCTCAGCTGCCACCATTATCTATTTTAGCATTGAGGCCTGTATTTGCGGACAAGTATGTAAATATCAAAGCCAAGCGCAATTGTCCTCTCCCTTTTTCCTCTGAAATTATTGTATTTTTTCATATTGTCATTTTAAGACGATTTAAACTGTTACTTGTAAAATGATCATAGTTATAGTTTGGCAACTGAATTAAATTTCTAATACACATATCTAGGTATCTGTATATCTATATATATATTTGTAATCTCTAATCTCCATTAAGGTGTTTTTTTGTTTGTTTGTTTTGTTTTTTATAACTTGTTTGTAGAGGGCGTGAACGGTGATTTCATGAGGTTTTTTGGGGGGGGCGGGGGGGGGGATTCGTTGTGTCTATCAGACCTTTGCAGCATTTTTTTGAACCCTGGCTTCTCCACCACATCTCTCTTTCTCACATTTTGCTTTAATATATTCAGTGCTATACCCTTTTTGCCTCTGAGGACCCTGATATGATTTGGACATTACCTTTTACTCTTCTGTTTATAAAGTGTCAATCAAAATGGTTTGATCTTTCACACAGAAATTTCTAATTTGTAAATACTTGTAAAAGTCTTTATTGTGTAATACAAAATTTCTTCTGTTGTTGTCCGAAACTCTTGAATTTACTCCCTTGTGTCAAAGTGCATATCGCTGTTTTGCCCAAATCCCACCACTGTCTGAACCCCGGCATCAGTTGTTCCTGAAATGAAACTGGGCTCCAGAGCAGGAGTTGTGCTGTATGTTAAGCGTTGGGGGGGCGTGTCGAGTTGCAAGTGTGTGTGCGTGGGTGTGTCTGAAAAGGAGCTGCTCTGATATACACACAAGAACGGACTGAGACGAGGGAGGGCAGCGAGGAGACTTCTCATAAACAAGCATGCATATAAACACAGTGGGCGATATACTGTCGCTGCAAGATGAGTGATTCAGCCCATTTATTGGTATGTCACTACAGGCCTACTGCTTCAGGTAATCCAGGCTCTGAGGGAATCACTTATGGAAGGAAGGCTTCTAATGTTACGATGAACAGAATAACCTTTAACTGAATAGTTGAATCAAGTATACCTGAGAAAAAAATAATAATAATAGCAACAGGTCACGGAACTGAACTGGAGGAGAGAGGGGAATGGGGTTGGGAAGTGCGAGCAAGAAGTTAAACAAACAGACATCAAACAAAAACAAATACACAGACACACAAACAACAAAATACACAAACCATTACAGCTAGACATACAAAGAAAGACACAACACTGCTGTAAATTTAGCCAGACACACTAAACCACTAGTTCCTATCAAACCAAATGAAAGCAGACATGCAGGCACTGTTGCATCAAGCACATGAGGCAGACAGGTCCTGGGAGATACATCTTTAAAAAAGCTGCCACATCCTTACAAACATTGTCTATAATAATGTAAATTAGAAAGCTGAACCGATATTCAGCTTCTTTTTTAATAGGTACCGAGCATTCTACATTTTGGATTTAGTTCCAATTTGGAACAAATTTTTGATACCCAAACCCCACAGCTGATGAGCCTGGTAAAACCCATCATTATCACTTCTGGTTTGCTCTGCAGATCAGTCTGGACTTCCAGCAGCTGAAAAGATTTTAAAAAATCAGAGTATGTACGGCCAATCAGGGACTGTGCTGATTACTTAACAGTTATGTTTGCTCCCAAAGCAACAAGTGTTAATGTTAACATTAGTAGAGGAAACAATAAATGAACAATTGCAGAAATAGACTAAATAATTATTTAACAAGAACAAGAGTATGTACTAACAAAATCTCTCAGAGGAAAGACATTTTCGCCATTCTTCCAACTGGATTTGGCAAAGGCTTGCTCCATTGGTGATGAAGACGCTCCCTGGCATAAATCCAGTCTTCGTAGTTGTTTTACCACTCATTGCACTAATGTAGATCAGTTACGAATGACTTAAAAGCTGCAGATCACAGCCAATGCAGATCTGTTTTCACAACACTTCTTTTGAATTACAAGGATGCTGCCAGCTGGTATTCGGCAGTCACTCAAGGTAAGTATTCCCTCCCAGCTAAGAGGCTGGAAGTCCAGACATATGTGTAGCGCGAGACAGAAATGTTGAGCTAAAGTGATCAGGATTGTTTTAACCAGGCAGCTGACAGGACATGCCATGGGCGAAACCACTGTAGACGGTAAAAGCAACAATCAACTGCAAATAAAAAGCTGCCACCTCAGTGTTTTGTACGCTGATGTTTGCTGATGAAGAATTCTTTTTTGTTTTAGTATATTGCACTCTACTCATAATTTGTGTTGGATCTTTTTGTTGTCTGTTGTTAACTCTGCTTACTGTTGACTCTGCTGCACAGTGCTTAAATCACAGTGTTATTATGTGTAATTTACTGTACTGCTTTCAGTGAGGTTCTCCTATTAGCTCATTTGGGTTTCTAACCTCTCTGGCACCTGTTTTTACAACAATCCAGGCTCAAAACTGCTGCTGTCCATAATCAACAAATATAAAATATGAAAATATGAAAAATAGCACTGCCAAATTAAGGTGCATATTTTGACATTTCTCAACAAACAAGGCAGACCAAACCAGACCCTTTTTAAATAAAGTAAAGTGCTTTAGTTGGTGTAAACAACCCAGGAGACTGATCATCAGAGTGGTTCTGGTCTTATCATGACTTGTTGGCTGATAAATTTGGAATAACAGCAGATCAAATAACAACACTGTTTAAAAACTCTGGCCGTTAGATAGGCCAAGTACTACTCATACTAAGTTAGACTCAGCACTAGACAACTAAGAAACTTTGTAATGTCTCAAAAACATAAACGCATATATGACTCAACTGCTGAACTAACTGTAGCAGATAACATCTGTAGGTTATCAAACTGTGTACAGAATGGAATAAGACATTATTAACCAATACTTACAGCAGTTAGTGACAGCAAAGCTGTTGGCCACCTCCAGGTTATCTATGTGTGGAGTCAGTCTGAAATCTGCCATCCCAAACTGGACCATGCCAACTCTGAATGCACTATATTCCTGATCTGCACCCCTGGGGAATAAACCACCTAAGACAGACACACAGAAAGAGAGGACCATGGTCAGACATTTCAGCAGAGAGGAAAACAAACAGAAACAGAGGAATTACATGTAAACAAGATATTTATCATAAAGTTACACTACACCGCTTTCATTAAGAGAGTAAAATAAAAGATTTTGAACATCTTTACCTTAACACGACTATGGCTGTGACAACAACTGCATGTCTGCAATACCATTGTCATCTGATGCCTACTGCTGGGTTGAGCTCATAACCGCATCATCACCACATTTTTAAAAATTTCTTATACTTCTTTTCTGTGAAAAACATTCTGCCCTATTTTGATGATCTATGGTGCACAGTCTAAAACGCATGGCACCAGTTCAGTTGGGGTGCGTCCCTGACCACTTTGTTATGCATTATCTGGGCGCAAAGTGAGGCGCAATGTAACTAATCATCGGTGTGTTTTGGGCATAACAAGAAATTAGCGTCTTGTCTCTCGTCCCCTTTAAGAGCCAAGTACACTTGAACAATGTGCATTGCTATTTAGATGGCACACACAATCTTTCACATAAGTGAGCGCTTTTGCACATGGGGTTGTGCGAGGAGAGAGCACACAACTGATCATCTAAAGGAGTGTCGGTCATTTAAAGGAGCTTCCTAAAGTGAGGCAGGTGTAGGAGGAGAGTACTGTCACATTCTGCCATCACTAGAACACAAAGTCAAAAGACATATGATGATGTCAGGGGATGAGAAAGGCAAAAGCTTCAGTGCATACAGTAATGCACTGACAGGCTTTTTAACGTGTTATTATGAGTGTTGAAGTGCATCCCCACGTGTCACAAGAAGAATGTACAGCTTGTGAACACCCCTGTGTACACTACATCATTGGCCCAACCACACCTGCTGTTAAGGCCAACACTCCCATTGGTGCACAAATGAGTGCAAGTACAAAGAAAGACAGACTTACTGCTGAGCTTGATCATCAAGGAAACAAGTGATCAGCAACACAAATGTCAACAAGTCATCAAGAGTAATTATGATTGTGGGACTTTTAAAAGCTCAGAGAAATACTCAAAATAATGAGAAATGCACACTGTTTTTGTTATATTAATTATGATGTTATTCATGTTCTGTTAAAACTTTTGTTGATAAAATAGATGACTATGTGATCTAAGTTTATGTTTCTATTATGCTTCAATGGGGCAAACTGCCCAATTGAAGTAGTTTGCAACAGGTGATGCTGCCAAGGTATTTTGTTGGGAACGTGCAAAAAGTGGGAAAAAGCATGTTAGGATAACTGGTTTGAGGTCAGCGGAGGAATTGGTGGATACAAGTTTTTGACCGTGCACTAAAGATGACGTATAGGATACACGTGCCCTGGGATGCACTTACATCAGACCAGTAATGGAACGGGCAGAGGATCATCTGCTCCAAGCCTGCTTTTGTCATTCAGTAGATCATTGTCACCGTCTCATCAAAGTGTGAACTACTAAGGGAGCACAAGTCCGAACAATACACCCATCTGGTTCCTCCTGGGGGATCCCGAGGCGTTCCCAGGCCATATGAGGTACATAATCCCTCCAGCAGGTTCTCGGTCCGCCCCAAAACCTCCAAAGAGAGGTGTCCAGGAGGCATCCTAACCAGATGGCCCGAAAGCTTTGGACTCATCGCAACACTATTTCTCAGATGACAGCGAGAATGGTAATGGGACTGTGTCATGCCTAAAATTGACAGTAAAGGCCATGTGCATTGTGCCCTCATGACTGTAAAGGCTCGGGTGGCTCCCATTATTCCACACATGGACCCAACAGCAGCAGATGTAGCTGTCAACAAGAAAAAAAATAAAAGAAGCTCCAGCTTGGGGTAAAAGACTCTGGGTGAATTTGTAAAAGGACTGCACTGCTTTTGCAGCCACTATACCTGTGCAAATGAGAAAAAGATAGCATGCAACCCAAAAAGCACACACACAGGGTGACATACATGCAAACTGCACACAAACTGCTCTGCCACTCCTAAGTGCGCCTGTCCCATTTGCATGTATGTAAATTAGGGAATATTCAAAAACTGGCACAAAATCGCCCCCTTCTTATGCAAATAAGCCTTGTTGCAAATACCATCTAATTCACAAAGACCAGCACTAATTATCACAGACAGTTATCTCACTGCTACTTAACGCCATTGAAACATTTGGATTAAATAGGTGAAATTTTTCTCTGTCTCTCTCTCTCTCATCAAAGCTTGTGAGCTTTCAAAGCTTGTGAGCTTTGAATGATACTGAATTGATGCTGAGTGATATTATGGTTGAAATCTACAATCAGAGAGGCGATTAAGTGATCAGTCAAGCGGGTTGTGAGCATTTCGTAATGAAACTGTTCTGATAATGCTCAGGATTCATTCATATGGGCTGCTGATGAGGTCAGGAAGGTGGTCATTTGTGCAACTGTGAATGAATGCATGGACTGAGTGAGCAAACTGATGAACTATTATTCCAATTGGCATGGTCTAAAAAGAGCCATTGCATGGATACTGAGACTCAGAAAAGGGCTACTGCTGTTTAGTAAGAGACGTCAGGAGCTAAAGGTGGCAACTCTCCACTTGAATGCTGGCAGAGACAAACAAGAGACGCAGCAGAACAAAACAACCTTGAACAGGTTATCCTTTACCTCGGAGGACCTGAACAAAGCAGAAATGAAGACTGTCGCTTTTGTCAGTGCCTCAGGCTCCAGGCACAGATCTCCATGCTGAAAAAGGAAAACAGCTTATAAAAAGGAAACAGGCCAATCCACAAGTAGATCCAGTACTGCTGAGAATAGGGGCTCTCAGGGTAAGTCTGCAATGCCCAAAGAATCAAAGCATCCCATGATTATGCCAAATGATCTGCATCCTACAACTTGGCTCCTGCGTGACTTACATGGAAGGGTTGGACACTTGGGGAGAACCTACACACTCTCTCACTCATGCCAGAATTTCTGGGCTCTTACAGATAAGTTAGCAGTGAGGAAGAAGAGGAAGATAAGGTGTGCTGTTTAACAACCCACGCTGTGCATCTTGAGGTCTTTCACACATCTGACAATGAATCATGCCTAAATGTCCTTTGACCTTTTATGTGCATTAAGGTCAAATTTCCATTTTGAGATCTGATAATGGCTCAAACTCGGTCAGTGCAGACAAGATACTATACATGACACGCTGGCCAAAACGGGAGTTCAGTGAGTTTTCAACCCACCTGGTGGACTTCATTTTGGTGGAGTATGGGAGAGGCAAGTGAGGTCAGTAAAGGAGGTCTGAAGGTCTATCCTGCATGAGTAAATGATACATGTTGAGTGTCTGTCGACTTTATTATGTGAGGTAGAGGCGAGGGTTGGGCAAACGGTTCTACTCTCAGATTGTCCAATCATGCTTAATAGAGATCACTGATAGACGATCCAATCACGCAGTGGGGTGGGCGGAGTTATGTTACTGCACGACAACGAAAACTTGAAGTCAGGGTTTTGTGCAGGCGGAGAGAGAGGATTTTACTACTGTACCTGTGACAGATATTGCAGTCATGTGCAGCAGGAGTGCTGTCAGAATTGAATTTTGGCTGGGCCTGACATTTACAGAAGTTAACACTAACAGGCAGGAAAAGTTGTGCATTCATAAGGATTACTGTGGTAGCACAGTATTTTTCCTTGACAGTAATCATAACTTGCTGAAATGACTGCAACAATCAACGATAATCCTTGTCCTGTAATATCATCTGGTACAACACATGTATCTGCAGAAAAGAGCCAGGATCTAAACAAAGTGCTCCAGGAAGAATTGAGAGGCTGAACTGTTAGACGTAATAACTGATGATAAACTTTCATGGACAAATAGTTGCAAAAATGAGCAGAGGCATTTCTATTGCCAGAAAGAATGCCGGTTTAATAAAACAAGTGATAATATCTTTAGTATCACTTGGCCATCTAGCTCTGCATTGCTCATTACAGAAAAGAGTGATAGGGATGTACAAGGCTGTCATGGGTGAGGGTGGAACAGAGACTTGCATTGTAACCTCCAGTTTATAATAAACATTTTTATCTCAAAAGAACCTACATACCTTTACTCCCACTTCACATATACAAATAACAGACAAAACTGTAACCAATGGCAGAGGGAGCGCCGGGGCAGAGGAGGCGGTCGCCCAGGGCCCACTCACGGCTTTCCCAAGTTACAAGGATACACCCCTTCAAGGGGCCCACCTGGTACGGGGCACCTACATGGAATTACATGGGCCCCTATAGGCTACAGCCTTTTTCACGCCTGTGTGTGAATGCATCGGAGCTGTAAGCCAGCCATCATTGGATCTGACAGCTGACAACGAGGCTCGCAGTAGCAGTAACAGCACTCATCAGAGCACACTAGAGAACAAGCAGCAGCTAAGTACAAGCGCAACACCAATGTTTCAGCCTGAAGAGCCACCAGCAACAGAGGACAGTAACGTTAGTTCTTCCGCAGCAATGGTATCATTACCGCTCCCAGAGACCCACCCGCCTCTGACAGCTCAGGACCCGGCTCAGCTGGCGACGACTCCGGCACTAACATTTTGTCCCAAGAAGAGGAGTACCTGACGGATCCATACCTTTTCCGAAACTGCCCTCTCACCCTGAAGTTATCCAAGCTCTGATCAAACATGGCCCATGCCAGCCTGGTTTTAAGGATAAGTAAAATAATTTTTCATACAGCAAGCACAGGCCGGTTTGCTGCCATAAAAGAGAAGAGGGCTGACCTTTAAAAAAGGATCATCACGTGTAAAAAGTTCTTCACATTACCTGTTCTTCATGTTTCCTGTTTGGATCACCTATTCTTCACATTACGTGGATTATTTTGTTCCAGGATGTAGCTGCGTTCTGTCGAGGACTCAATCTACACTCAACTGCAGCAGCCAAAGCAGAGACAACAACTGGTGAGTGAAACCTTCGTAATGAGTCTCTTTATTAAGAAGTCAGAATGTTGTTGTAGTCTTGACCCCGTCTATTTTATTATGCCTTGTGTTGCTGTAAAGTGTCTGTCATAGACCGCCGGGTCTATTGTGTTTTTGAATGTGCCTGTATGATAGAGTGCCAAGTCTATTTTCTATTTGAAAATGCCTGTGTAATAGACTGCTGTGTCTATATATATATATATATATATATAGCCTATATTTTTAACAGGCTGTGCTTTTTGTTGTGTAGACCGCTGTGTCTGTATTTTATTTAAATATGCCTTGTTAATTATAGACCACCCGTCTGCCTGTCTCAGCTTTCAGCACCATAGACAGCAAGAGTGACAGACTGACACTGTCAGTGTGTGTGTGCGTGTGTGCGGCGGAGGGGAGGGTCTATGGCGCGTCCTGTGCAGTAATGTTTGAGTTGGCAACTTTTTCTTTTTTTTTTTGTTCTTCAGAACAAGCTTCTGATCAGGTTTGTCTGACAAAGTGGCTTTGCTGTGCTTCTTCAGACATATAGGCTTGCTTGTCTCAGTAAGCAACATAAGTGTTGTTTGCTGGATAGGATGAGTTGTCCGCTACTTCACATTTGTTGAATTTTAAAATGGCAATCACAAGGGGGGGCCATCGAGAAGCTCCGTCCCCTCCGTGCTGAGACCCCCGCTCCGCCCCTAACTGTAACACAAAACAAGCCTGTATTGGGTGCTTCATGTTACCCCTGCCTAAATCCAATGAGCGCTGTGACGAAGGAACAGGGCAATGTTAAACTGGAACAAACTGCCACTGCATTTGATCCAGATCACTAAAAAGATGAGTTTTAAAAAGACATTAAGGAATGCAGTTTAAAAAAGAAATCAGTGTACGTGAATGTGAATGACTGTGTGAATGTGACTGATATTTAACAGGTAGGAAGTCAAGTTATAATACTTATTAAGTAAACCACTGTTTCAACCATCTACATATGTGTTCATAACATAATGAAATGTTTTAGCTCTTGGTCTGCTGTGATGTATTTCTCTTTTTCTTTACTGTATTTTTTACTGATTGTGTATTTGATTGATTTTGTACGTTGTCTTGTATTCCTTCGTATGGACCCAGAAGAAATAGTTGTTACTGCAGTAACAACTGATGGGGATCCAATGGAAATAAAACAAAATAAAATAAAACCTAGAACTACTTAAAATATGGTTTCTTCTTCTTTGAGTGAAGGGATTCTTTGTGGTCTGTGTTATGCTTATTAGTTCAATTTTCTATATAAAAAATTAAAATTGAATTCAGTTGTCAAATTTTCCATTTTTCGTTGGTCAGATTAATGTATAATTAAGATGTTACAGTTTGCGGGATGTTGGATAGAAAAATGGAAATTGGAAAAATATAAAATCACTAAGTTTTCATTTCGGTTTTTGAGTTGGACTGTCTGAGAGGGTGGGATCTAAGCGCCTGACGTAACTTGCATCTGGTTGCCTGGCGAGGTTGCTACATCCGGTGAGCTCGGCCCACCGGTGAAACCTGGTTGTGACCATATAACATTACAGTCAATGGTTGTAATGTAAGTTGAGCCCCTTTTTCCTCTGAATTTACATTTTATAGAGATGCAAACTTATGATGAAGAATATGTTTATGTGAACATACAAAATATATCTTGAGAGCCACATATAGTGACTTTGCCTCGGACAAAATGCTAAAGACACTAGCCTATGAAGCTAATGTTAGCCTTGTTATGCTACATAAATACTTGCAGATGCAACGGCTTGACAGGTTGAAATGAAGAAAAACAGTGACTGTAAAAGTTAAACTATCACTGTGAAGTTAAAGTCAGGTGAGATACATTACAGAGATTTCAGGACGAATTGTGGTGCTATGAGTGTTTGTGTAACGTTAGAAATTCCAGCAGCACTGATGTGTGATTTGAGCTGATCGATTAAAATCCCTCTTCTCCTTCTCCTGTAGTGATGCTGTAGGACAGATCATCCTGTGCAGCTGCTGCCTGATGATCTTCTCATCTCTGGATTTTCTTTCAGTCACTCCTCTGCAACAAACACTCAGCATTACAGCTGTTTTTCCAAATATGCTTCAGTACCAAGTTTGTCCATAATTTAGCATGGCTCCAAAGCATTGTAGTTACACACAGCTGCAAAGGTGACCCATCTATTAATAAGCTCCTCAGTCAAAATGTTAAATTTGTCTGAATTTTATCAGGAGGACCCACAGCGTTAGACAGACACAGCCTTTGATTCTGTACAGTATGGAAGCTGAGTCAGGATCCCGCTCTCTCAGTCCAACTTAAAAACAGAAATGGAAACTGAGCGATTTTTCATTTTCAATTTCCCATTTTTCTATCCAACATCTCACAAATAGTAAATTAGTAAAACAACTGCAACTTCTTAATCATACATCAATCTGACTAATGAGAAACAGAGAACTGGAAAATTACATTCAACTTTTCAATTTTCAATTTTTCGTCTTTTACACGGAAAATTGAACTGATAAGCATTACACGGACCGTTTGCACATACATGCTTCTCAGAAGTATTTTGAAAGACACACCGAAAATGTTAAAACTACAGTGAACGTTGCTGGTATAGAGTCAATATGACTGTCAACGGCTTATTTCTCCGTCGATTTTAGAAAGAACCATGCGCGTCTCACAGAAAGAATCGGTGAGCCTCCTGAGCTTAAGCATTGCAACAGGTCAGTTTAATGGCCAAATATCCAAGTTCCAAATCCCAGTAAAAATTAGACTTTGATAAGCATTCATAATAGCAAATTATCTCTTCCACCATTTCCCATCTATTGTTCAGATTAATTACCATCTGATTCCTTATCTTGCTCCTGTTATTTTGCACAA
>JAQFJB010000020.1:135775-147550 GCA_029874875.1 Naso minor
TTGGCCCAACAATGACCAAAAAGTAATTTTGCAGTTTTGATTAATTTGATGTTACAGGTAAGCATTTCCTGGAAAAGAGTTTTAAAGTATTGATGACTCATCCTGCACTCGGGGGCGTATATGAATTTTGTGCCCAATAAAATTTTTTTCTCAAATACCACAAATTATGCTAATTTAAAGTGACTACCAGAAACTTTCAGATTTTTTAAAATTCTAGCGGCCCCTTTGGACAAAAGCGGTGGTGACTCAAGCGCCTACTGTTGTAAAGATCATTTCTAGTGCGTGCCAGGCAGGCAGAACTCGTCATGACACCGGCAACGCGTGTGTTTGTTTTGGAAGTGAATAAAAGAGAGATCACAGGATGGATCGTGAGGAGGTAATGCATTTATATGTGACAGAGAATGTCGTGGTTGATGTCTCACCTTTATTCAGTGAGCGGTTTCCCCTCATCCAAGACGAATTTCTCCCAAGGGAGACAAATAAATGAACCTTGAACCTTGAGAAATAAGTTATAAGCCAGTTGTCGGCAGTAATGTTCCCCGAGATCTGTTACCTCTATTTACTGCAGGCTAACGTTACACAGCCATTTGCATTAACGTATGCTAAGGTGCAAACTAACAGCAGTAGGCATAGAATATATTTATGATATTGTCACTGCACAGAATGACGAAAGACTTAAAAGTTCCTTGTAGTCACTGTAAAACCAAGTTTCAAGCATTTTTTATTTTTGTAAATGAATCTTTTGAAGAGACAAAGTGGCAAAGTTTTTCTTGGAAGCCAGTCAAAGCCTGCCCTGCCTTCAGAGGCCTGCGGCTTATTGTGGAAAAGCTGCAGTACGTGTTGTATGGATGAGATTAGAGCAGCAAAGCTGCTGAAAACACTCATATGGACAGGGGATCATTTTTGTTTTAAGAACTGTCCTAAATTTAAAATGAAGTAATGTGAATGTAGCCTCAGCTTTTCTCACTCATCAGGCTGGACACTAATGCATTTTTGGATTTTTCGTTTAAAAAATGTAAATGCCATTTACTATTTTACAAAAACAAACATACCTTCTCAGCTCCATCAGCTTCCTTGTCTCGTTGGTGATGTCGACTGTAGATCATGGCAACCAGCAGCAGAGCGGTCAGAGCCAGCAGGGAGATTCCCACAGCAATGGCAGTCTGAGTGGCAGCTCCAAGAGTGCTGAAGGCCATGCTGCCCAGAGCGTACAGGGGCTCCCGACTCACATCTGAGCCCAAAGCAGGACCTGGACTCCTTGGGCCATGCCAGGCGGGGGAGTATGGTGAGGACCCCTGAGACCACGAGGCCCACAGGGAGGAGGAAGTGGAGGAGGAAGAAGTGGATGAGTTTATGGCAAGCTGAAAGGTCACCCTGGCCACGCCCCCTGCGTTCCAGGCTTCACATTCATAGAAACCTGCATGAGCCACGGTCACGTTACTGAGGAACAGCATGCCACTGCCAGTGTCAGGATCAAAGCGCTCGCCTTCAGTGTTCTGTAGACTGACTCTGCCCTCCTCTGAGGGCTCCTCTGCTCTGCCTCCAGCACCCGGCATCTGAACCAGTCCTCTGGGAGAGAGCACCACTTTACCCTGGGACGCTTTCCTCCACGTTACCTGCAAAGATAATTGAATATGTACCATAACCCCAGATTCTGTAAGTATAGGCTTTGCCCTCCAAGAGCTGTCGCCATTGGGTTTATCCCTCGCACATGCACAGTCCTGAAGATTTTCTTCCCGCCACCATACTCCTTACAGTGGCCCCTCCTCTCAGGTCCGCCTGAGCAATATAAAACACCGTCCGGGCCTGAGACCTGCGCCCAATTAACCCTCCTGTTCTGTACATTTAAGCTTAATCATCCTGATGTTTCCAGCCAAAAATGACCGATCCATTTCAGATGGTTATAAATCCATAAAAATACATATATTATTAATGTTGTGTTGTATCTTTTTATCAACTCAAATTTTTGTAAACATTTCAGGTTTTGAACTTCCATTTGGTATTTATGGCCTGTAGGCCTCACTGACCTCAGGTCATGTAACACTTTTTATTTTTTCTTTAAGAAAAACAAAATTATTTAGATATTATTTTGACTGTGACAAATAGTCGGATAAAACATATTGTACAAATTAGACCTAAAAAAACTTTATATACCAGAGCTGCGAGAAAGTTGTTTGTATCATTGAAATAATGTTGCGTTTTTGTTTTTTTTGTCTGTGTGTGTGGAATTTCGACGGGTGTGGTTCTCATGGGGTAAAAATTCTACTGTTTTATACTGCTCAGGCGGACCTGAGAGGGGGAACTGTATGGGATACAGTGGCGGGAAAGAAATCTACAGGACTGCACATGTGCGAGGGATAAACCCAATGGTGATAGATCCTAGAGGGCGAAGGCTATATGAAATAGAAACTCAGCGTTTCATGATCAGTGGTCTTGTTAAAAGGAGTAAGAATCACTAAAATAATAAAAAATATGAGATATGTGACATTGGTTATTGAACTAAAGGTATGTGTCCACCATGATTTTTTGTGTTGGGTATGCACTCCTTCAGCAACACATGCCAATGCAGAGGGAATTAGCTCCTTTGCGATCTTTTTGTTTATTTTTTCACCTTTATTTCTAAAACATGATAATTTGCGACGCAGTAATTGTCAGAAAATAAAATGTGGTCGTCAAAATAAGATCAGAGGACTTTGAAATGATCACTGCCAGGAGTATCTCCTGAGCACTCAATCAGACCCGTCAGACAAAACATTGCTGCAGACAGTACTAACCCAGCTTAGGACTCTAAAGATATACCCCTACCAACCTTGTTTCTGGCTATTTTCACGTCTCAGGAAAATAGTATGCTCAAGAAAGAAGAATATTCTGCAAACTTGGATCCATGCAAGTATCTTTAATGAATAGAGTGCCAAGCTTTTCAGTCACAAGACCTTCATCAGGGCAATACAATCTTGTTCTGATTGTAGCTTAATATTAGGGCCATTAAAAGTAAAAAAACTTTTGCCTTTGACTTCCGAGATTAAAGTCAACTTTCTGATTTAAAAAAAAATCCAACTCAGACAACTGTTTTCATCTGAATAGCCTCAAGACTTGACAAATAGACAGCACTGATCAAATATGAGCAAAGATTCTGCATTGCTTGTTTGGAAAGGCCCATTCATCACTGATCATTTACAACGTTATTCAGAATTTATTTCTGTTCGGGTGCTGTGCTGTGGTTTAAATGCCCATGCATTAATACCATTGCAAGTGAGGATCCAATTTCCCAGTGTCGAAAACATTCAATCAATTTCAACTCTTTAGTAATGGACATTTACATAAAATATCGGGATATCTAAGTTTTTTCTTTGAGGCTATCAACTAAGTATGCTATGACTGTTACAGTCGCGAGATCACCAGACCCAAAGGAAGATTCAGAGCTCCCTGATACCCAATGCGAGAATATGTTTTGAAAGAAAGTGGGTCATCCCTATGGTTCACTTAAGATAATCCTTCATTAGTCCCACAGTGGGGAAATTTACATCAAGTTTCACACACTTGAGGAGCTATGTGGCTGTTCTAGAGACTTAACCTTACTTACACTTACTCAGTAAATAAGTCAGCACAAGCACTTTGTTTAATTTTCAAAAGTTCTCAAAATCATCGTAAACAAATTGGACATACTTAAGTATTTTACTGACCTCACACTAAAAGCTCTTTTACACAGATCATATTCTGAAATGAGTGAGTAACCTTTAGGTGATGATAAGCAAACCTCCTACCTGTGGCCGAGGGTAACCAGAGGCATGACAGGACACCCTGAGGCTCTCTCCAAGGCGCACAGCTAGCCTCCTGGGCTCCAGCTGCACTAGTGGAGGGATACACACCAGGCTATTGAGAGGGACCTCCACAAGGCTTAGGTGGGAGAGGCGCGGCGGCTCAGTGCAGACCAGCCGACGTTCAGCAGAGCTGAGCAGCCGCTGGCCCTCTTCATCGATCCAGCTCCTTAGCCAGTGGAGAGCACAGTCACAGCGCCACGGGTTATCTGCAGAGGAGCAGAGAACGGAGGGTTATGTCCGAACCCTTAGGTGCTGAACAGGACGATGTTTGAGTAACTGTTGGTGGTGGGAATAAGACACTTCAGGGTGCTGAAAGACAATGTTTTGTATCAAGTAAATAACATGAGGTATGGAAGGAATGTACATATGTAACTGAGGGTTTTTAAAGGGCAACTCTGCCAATTTTCAAACTTATCTCTACCCAAATTAGGGATATAATGTGAAATCTGACAAGATTTCTTTCAATCTTCTCTGTGTCTCTGGGACACAGCCTAAAAATCTCTTGTTCTTCCTGGAGCCAGTGCAAGAAGGCTGTGTAAGCAGGACAACCTGTGAGCAGGACAACTTAGAAAACTCAGCTTTCTCCGTCAATACAACATAAACTAAGGACTTTATTGCCTCAATTTACTACAGATACCATCAACATTGACTGGACATCCACATGAAAAGTGTTGGATTTTCACTTTAATGATTTTTGGACTGATTTACAGAAAACAAGAAAACTGCACTGACTGGATCAAAGGTAACCACAGAATGAGAGACATGCATTGACTACATAGCTTCAAGAAATAAAGTGAGTTGAAATGTTTTTTTTTTTTTACAGCATGTGTTCTGTCAAGAAGGATATGAATAATAGATTCTTCTTATTAAAGAGGTTAAAGGAGCAATAAAATGCAGCTCTAAGTATAGAAGGTATAAAACAAGATAAGAGATTATAAAGTGTAAAAGCACAAGCACAAAAGTAGGTCTTGAGCTGATTCTTAAAACTATCAACAGAGGTTGCTTGTCTTATTTATGAGGGAAGTTTGTTCCAAACCATTGATGCATGAAAACAAAGCTTCACTTCTTGTAGCTCATTTTCAGGATTTACAATGCGCCAGCATTAGACGACCAGAGGGAACGATTTGGAACATAACTCAGATAACCCATCACAAAGACCTGAGCGTGCTAAACCCCTTAAAGACAACTAAGAGAATTTTAAAATTAAAATCCTCGATGTTACAGGGGGCCGGTGCAGGGATGCCAAGACTGGTGTGATGTGTTCTCTCAGCCTGGTTTCACTTAAAACTCTGCCTGCTGCTTTCGGTTGCAGCCTATCAATGTGTTTTTAGGCAGTCTAGTAAAAAGTGCAATACAATAATCTAGCCAAGAGAAGACACGTAATGAATCAGCTTTTTGGCATCATCCAGAGAGAGGTGTGGTCTGACACGACGATATTTCTTAGATGAAAAAAGACAGTCTTAGTAACATTGTTGACGTATGATTTCAGATCCAGCTCAGAGTCAAGGATGTATTTTTATTTATTTTACCCCAGTCTTATTATGTACAGCCAGACCTCCCAGTCTACTTAAGATCATACCTCTCTGTGCATTTGTGCCAATTATAAGGCTTTCTGTTCTTCATTTGGTTTTAGAAAGTTCTAACTCATTCAATGTTTTATGGATGTGAGGCAAATTATCAAGGGATTTAGACCATCAGTGTCAATTGGTGCTACAGATAAATACAATTAAGTATCATACACATGAGAATGAGAATTTACTCAATGTTCATGAATAATAAAGCACAGTACAAAACAATAAAGGTCCAAGAATGGAACCCTGGGAAACACCTGACACAATTTCCTGTATGTCTGAGACAAGGTCTCCAAGACTAACATAAAAGTTTCTGCCCTTAAGGTAAGAATCAAACCAGGATATGGCTGTGCCTGAGACACCAATCCAATTGTCAAGGCAGTTCAAAAGAATCATATGTACAACTGGATAAAAGGTAGCTGTCAGATTGAGAAGCAGAAGAACAGCTACTTCTTTATTATCAGTGCTCACTCAAAGATCATTATGTACTTTAACAAGTGCTGTTTCAGTTTTGTGTCCTCTCTGCAAACCAGACCGACTTCTCATAAATCTTGTTATCATGTAGGAACACGAGCAGTTGTTTAAGCACTTCTTTTTCCAAAATTGCTCAACACAGAAAAATTAAGATTATGGTTTTTATAACTGTTTGACTAAAGCTGTTTTGACTTGATCTGGAAAGATATCTGATTCTAACACGGAACTCACAATATCCAGTATCTCACCCCCAAAAATCTCTTTGAAAAAGGTGGTGGGAGTTGCATCCAGTGGACAATTGGACAACTTTAACTGCAAGATTATTTTACAGAGTTTTACTTATTTTACAAAATTATTTACAATACTGATTCGAATATGAACATTCTTATTTTAAAAGAATGAGCAAATCCTCGCATCTTATTTTTGAGGCAAGGTACTTCCTCTTGAGCAGATTTGTTCATTTTTCCAAGGTATGACTGTATGATCTGTGATTTCCTCTTACTTTTCACAGGAGCAGCTAGGTCAGCAGGTGACTTTGATTTAACATTAAAATTATTTACTTTATCATGAATGAATGAGATTTCAGTTGAAGAAGGCAGGCGACACAAGTGATGAGGGAATTCAGTGGCTGGAGATGAACCAAAAAAAGGGTCTTTCAATGACATGCTCTTGAGTAAAAATCTGAAATATTAGTATCGATAGTCCTATCAACAGTAGTATTCAGACCTCTAGAGATCACACAGATCTAGGGTGTGGCCACAGTTGTGGGTTTTGTTCATGCCTGCCTGTGCTCATGCACTTGCAACCATTATGGCTGAAACCATCCTCCCCCAACCACGCCAGGGCCCAGAAAGCCTACCATACCTGGGCGAGGTAAGTGGTGATCACACTAGTCAGACTGGACTTAAACTCAGTGTGAGTGCGCCCTACTTTAACCCCTCAACTGGATAGGGCGTGGTCGTTCCCATGGTGCGACACCGAACACGAATGCGCAGAACCAGTTTTCAGTTTTACAAACAAAAAACATGACTATCAACTGTCTCTCACCCAATTTTCATTAGCACCATCTCTAATGTTTTTACCTGAACATGAAGATCAGTTATCCAATCTCACCTGTGATGCGCAGCACCTGCAGGCTGACCAGAGGTCGCAGAGAGGCGGGGCCAATGGTGTGAAGGTTATTCCTGCTCAGGTCCAGCAGAGCCAGAGAAGTCAAACCAACCAGAGCCTGGTCCGCTAACACCTCTATACTGTTGTGCTGCAAATGGAGTTCCTGCAGACGCTACAGAGACATAAAGGCAATGACATATATAATCTGTTCAAGTTCATACAGAAATAGAGAAGACTACTCATCAGAATGCATGTGCGTAGCTCTGCATTGAGATTAATATTAAAGATTTATGAAAGAGAAATCTAATGGTTATCATGCATATGCTCTAACTTGCCTTACCTGTAGGCCACGGAAGGTGTAGTCCAGCAGGCGTGTGATGTCATTTCCTGCTAGGTAAAGAATGCGTAAATGTTCAAGTCCCTGAAACATGTCAGCTGTCACCAGGTGGATCCGGTTCCCATTCAGAGCCAGCTCCAGCAACTGACCCTGGTTCTGAAAAGAGCCAGGCTCCACTGCTAAGATGGTGTTGTTCTGGAGGAGGAAGAACAGGAGAAAATAACCAAAAAGAAATATACGCTGCTAGCTAATGCTCAGAAAGCAGCGTCTACTGGCAAATCTGCTGCTGCATCAAATTAAAAGAAGTCCCAAAAGTGGTACTTTGGTGCTGCTTCTTCTGTTTTGATCTTTTCCTGTACTAGGTTCAGTCTGTTTAGAATATATTTCCTATTCAAAAGTTTTTGTTAAGTTTGTTCAGTGTACCTAAAAATCAAATAGTATATGTACATACAATTGATTTTGCTTTATACTTAAAAGGAACTCTACCATTTCTACAACCAATTTCCAAGTATTGGGGAGTACAACTGCACATGTGTAAAAGTTGTATAAAGCTTTGCGAGCTGTGTCAAGTCTGGTAAATGTCTTCAAGTGATGCAGCTTGGCTGAATGCAACTAGTTAAAAAAAAAAATGGTGCTCTTAATAATACATTAATACAAACATATAGAAAGATCTTGCGAAACATGCAGGACATAAAGACAGCAGTAGCATGAGGGGTTTAGTTAGGATTAATCTTGTACCCAGGTTAGTGTAGCAGGATTACAGTGACATAATATAAATTGAGTGTCTGGTAATCTAAATATTCAATTGCTGATTTTTCTTAATTTTGTTCAGTCTTGTATTAGTGTAAGTGAGCTTTTTTTATTTTAAAAAATATATATTTTGAAATAAAAATATAACATAAATTAGAAAAGGCTAATTGAAACAGAAAACATCTTTGCTTCTAGTAATTTTAGGCCATTATTAACAGTCTCTTGTTTTAAATGACAATGTATTGTTAGATTTTGTTTTTAATAAAGAAAAGATAAAAAGCCATTCTCATTCATTTAAATATTATTACACCTTAACATTAGCTTATGCTGTACTGTATGCTGCTTACAAAAGTAAGTATTTAAACACTTATTTGGGCCGGAATTACATTTCACTGTATTGCATCAGTACTGCAAAGATTAGCCCTTGTAAGCACAAATATACAATTCTTTCAATATACAAGAATATACATGTTTTAGCTGATGATGTACACAAAGCGCAGCAGATCCAAGCATTGCATCAAGAAATCAGTAACAACAGTAACAATAACAAATCTCTGGCTTCAATTTAGAACCAGTTTTTCATACTCGACCCTGAAGGTTTGTGTTTGTAATCGTTACCTGAAGGTACAAGTAGTGCAGGTGCCTCAGGTGAGAGAGGTCCTGTTGACGAATCTGACCAATCACATTATCCTGGAGGAAGATGGTCTGGGTGGAGAGAAGACAAGATAAAGAAGGATGAAGGGAGAGTTTCTGTCAATAATTGTGTGAGAAAAGCCTCAAAGTCTTGCCTATTCTGCATTAACTACAATCACTCACTCAATAAGTGTGCTGACTTCAAGCTGCCACTCTTATAACCAATGTCCCGAACCTCCCTCAACTACACGCACCCCAGGATGCTGACCGAGAGCATGCCACAGCCTGCAGGCTCAGACTGGCCATCGAGAGGTTCGGGACATTTCCCGATGGCCTGGCCTGTCAAATATGATGTGGCCCGCAGCCATGGCCTGTCTAAACATAGGACAAGAGATTAGAGCTTTGACTTTAGCTCAGAAACACCATGACTTCAGGCCAAATAAGTGAATGCAGCAGGCCATGAAGGAGTTAAGTTAAAAAAAAAAGAAAAAAAGACAAGTTGTACTGGCATGAGCTGAGCTGATGACATCTGCCTGAACTCAGTCTCACTGTCAGTCAGAGAACTGGCACCCATCATAAATAGCGATTGGTCAAATGTCAGAACTGATGGTACGGATGCATTTTATGGTTTTATTTTGTATTTTTAAAATGTTTTATTATTTTTTTAAGTTTGAATCCTAGTTACCGAACACTACAATTGTTTGAGAGATGACTGCAACGCCTTTTTACTGTGAAACTCACACAGTGTTAGTGGACTAAAAAACTTCACCTGATCTTGTGAGTAGATAATGACTAAATTTTTATTTTTGGGTGAAGTATCCCTTTAAGGTCAGTGCAAAAAACTAGTCACTGCACACACACAGGAAATACCTGCAACTGAAAGACAGAGTACTGCACAACTTTCACCCTTGGACACCCGAATTTCCTCTATCATCGACAACACAGCTCTGCCTGGGACGATTGTTCATGGAGACCAGATAAAAGAAACAAAGTACACTACTGTGTTTGCGTCCTTTATTTTGATGTGGAGGAAACTAAATTTTACTGACAGTGAAATTATTTTTTAAAATATTTGTTTTCTTAATAACTCAGAAACTCCAGCCAGGTCAATGGTAACTCAGGAGGAGCCAGGGCCGTCCATGCCCTGTCCACATTGGTGCATCGTGGAGGGCCAAGAGTGCTGACTAATGCTGTAATACAAAATCAAGAGGATGCAGCAAAAGCCATAAATGTTATCTAGAATCAACTGATGAACATATCCAATGTATTAATGCAAATAAATTAGTCACAAACAGATTGTTTCATGCACAAATCAAATTGTTAATAAGCCATAAGCTCTTGACTAATACTGTGATTTTAGTCATTTTATGCAAAACACAATAAAAATAATAGTATAATTCTTCTAAGCTTGGCTAATGTGCAGACTTTCCTTAAATCACTGAATGATCCTCTGTCTTGTGTGAATGGTGGCAGCATTAGGAGGTGGTAAGGGCTCTGTGTCAGGCATGGGATGTCTGGTCGGGCAGGTCCTTGTCTGATGTGTAGTGCACAGCATGCCAGGATGACACGGCACACGTTTTCCAGCCGACAGATCTAACAAACTTGGATAAGACATCAGTGCAGACTGTACGATAATACCACCTTCTGCAAGTGGGTTGGACATCATCAGCATGCGCCACATCGCATAATTCATGTCATCAATCTATGCTGCTGGTAGAAGAAAACACGACACTAAGCAGGATCTCCTGCTGCATTCCTATTGGTTGGTAAGTAGACGCAGGTCGTAGCAGCACTCACATTGTGAGATGATTATCCTAAATTTCTGACACTGTCAGACTTTTGTGTCAGGTTATCTACAGTCGGAAGACCGTGATAACTGCCACCTTTGAATCTCTCTCACAGTGTGACGTGGGACCTCCATTTTGAAGCCATGACCAGAGATATCGCCACGTCTAGTCATCTGTCGTCTGAGACAGTCCAAAATCACACAGTGTATACCCGCATAAGGGAGACATTAGGCATAGGTTCAGTATATATAATATAACCTTATAACCTACAGAAGAGATATGTTTTATTAATTGTACTTAGCCCAGCAACAGTATTTTTAAACATGTTGCAGCACTCACCAATAATGCTGCGTTCCATTTACCTCGGAGGTCGGATTTCGGACCTAAGAGTGACGTCAAATCCGAGTTTACCCCGTTCCAGTTACAAGGAGCCATTGTTTGCTTTTGCTGTTGTTAGCACTGTTACCTACAAACGTTCCTGATGACACATCCGACTGTGAACTCAGAAATTCCGACTTCCAAGATCAAATGGAACGCGCCATAAGCCAGCCATCTTCAACAGCTTTTGCTGGGAAACACACACCCACAGAGCTGTTCTGCCCAATGACAGAGTCGTACGTTTCTCCAAGCAACAACGTTCAACAGAGACAAACTCGCATCACAAATTAAATGCTGCATGTTGACTGAATGAAACTCCTTTTTGTTGACATAATTAAATTGTCTATGCATGTGGGTGTGTGTAATGTGGGGGCAGTCTATGGCTTCAGTTATGTGTGACAATCCAGCAATGGGTTGAAATCTCTGTTTGATTTCAGTTCGTTGTGGGTTTCTGTAAGGGAACTGGATATGGGTCAGAGTCGGGAAACTATACTGTCGCATCCACACATGTAAAATACTTACGGCACTATTTGTTTTGGGAAGCTGGCTAGTCACTCTGTGCTCTCAGCAAACAGCTTTAAAAACGACCGGCCTGGGGAGCCCATGGTTTGCCAAATCTTCCAGTAACACAAGACAATTCATGGCACTTCATTTCAAATACTTGCCACAGCTGTCTTTTGTAGGTTTTGACACCAATTAGTGAACATGTTAAAACAGACAAAAATAAATGAGTGTTTTTTCATCAACGGAAACCAGGAACATATGTTGATGTTGCACTTGTGATGTTGCTGTTTAATGTTGTGTTTGTTGCTTTGCATATCCCATTGTGCTTTTGTGCATGAGCTTATCTCTGCGTGACTCACTGCTTCAAATGTTGACTTTGTGGCATCTTTAGGCTGGTTGTAACTGCTGTT
>JAQFJB010000020.1:147650-158406 GCA_029874875.1 Naso minor
TTTTTGATAGCACTGGACACAATTTATTCCTGCACTCAGTGATGGTGGTAACCACAGATAGACATTTACCAGTCCGGTCTCAATATTCAATCTATAGATGTGATCTTATTTGTAATCTTAAAGGGATAGTTCAGTTTTCTTGAAGTGGGCTTGTAGAGGTACTTATGCATGGCGATCAATGGTGTCATTTTTAGGAGAAGGAGGAGAAATTGCTGCACCGGAAGTCAGCATTGTACTTTTGCAGACAGGGTCTGCATGATTTATTTATTTTTTACCACATATATAAATGCTTACCTAAAAAAAAAAAATCTATATCCCTTCATTTGTATACTAAATTTAGTGGTTTTTCACCTCTTTAGTTTGCCACCAGACAGCCATTTATTTTGGCACCACAGTTTTTTCAACCATAGTACTTCCCTATTTCACTGCGCTCACTTGTGTCGGCTTGTTCTACTTACCGAATCACTCCACAAATCAACTGTTTGGCTCAGAGCTACAGTGGCTAATTCAAGAGTAACAAGAAAACAAAACTGAATACCCCTAACAAGTTTGTCTCCCAAAAAAAATTATTTTATTTTTTTGTGTAACCTCAAAACAATTTTAATGAGAACAATGTTGATTTCCTATTCTGGTAAACAAAGCAAAAGAGACAAATATTCAGTATTTCTCTGTCACTCTTGCTGTCCTGCAGGTTTTGCAGACATTCCCAGTGGTCCCTCATGTCCCTACATTGTGAGAAGAGGTTTGTTAGGAACAACTGTCGTTCCTGTCCCCCAGAAAAACCAGGGACCGGAACAGGAGACGGATTGAAACACAGCTACAGGTAGCCTCAAAAAATACCTGTTAAATCCTGAGGAAGCTAGAACCAAGAAAATCATAAGGGTGTTAAATGTTAATAAGTTAGCTTTATCTTTACAAATACATTTTTATGCAGTATAAGGGTGTGTTAAGGTCCTGCCTGAGCTATTTTACAAATTTCAAATTAATTAGACTGATGCATACAAATTAATATAAATAAATATTTCAACTTTTAAAAAAATGTATATGTATGTATGTATGTATGTGTGTTACTGTATGTATATATGCATATATGTGTGTGTGTGTATATATAGATATATATGTATGTGTGTATATATATGTATGTATATATGTGTGTGTGTTTATGTATGTGTGTGTGTATATATATATATATGTGTGTGTGTGTGTGTGTGTATATATATGTGTGTGTGTATATATATATACATATATATATATATATACACACAGACACACATATATATATATAAATATATATATATATACATACATATATATATACACATACATATATATACACATACATATATAGATATATACATATATATAGATATATACAGAGAAAGATTTCATAGCAAAAATTAAAAAGTATCGGCAGCCAGCAGAGTTATTATACTTTATTTCATCATTATCACATCTGACAAATAATAATATAAAATACTGTAAGAATTCTATGAAAGAGTCCATCCACAATCCTGTATAATTAAAGCTGTGGATAAAGAGGCTGCCTGGCAGCAGTTACCACCCTAACTTTTATTCATCGAAACATCATATCCTGCAATGACAGGGCATTATTTATTAACGCCATCACTGTACTGCGCACAAGGGTTGCCCTAACTGTTTCCCTTGGTGGGTAAAGACTGAACATAAAGGTGGGTCATGGGCCCAAACACCCATAATATTGCTTGAACAGGCAGAAATTTTTTTTTCTGCCATGCTCAGGATATCATCACAGTGCTGACATATAGAGACATTCACATTCAAATCTATGTGCAATGTAGAGTCACCAATTAACCTGCATGTCTTTGGACTGGGGCAACAGTGCTAACCACTAAGCTACTGTAATTAGGGATCTTTCATATTTTAAGAACATTTTAACACAAATAACAGCACACATTTTATAATTTTTTAAATTTTGTTTTCGCTACAGACATCTTGTGGGATAACGTAGGCAGCCATGGTGTATGTCCATCTTTGGCAGAACTGGCTGCATGCTCTAAGTCCAGTAATGTCGTCTGTTGTCCTCTGTCATCTGTTGGTCTTCCTACATTTGGGGGGTGTGGCGTAACTGAAACAGAACAGGATCACAAAGCCAGCTGGATCCGCTGGATAAGTTTGGAACAGATAATGTCGTGCCATTCCCCACGGCATGTCTCCGCTGCATGTTTACAAGGATCAGTCAAAAAGAAATAACAGGATTTAACTATTTACAGTCTATATTTTGGGTGAAGTGCCACGGACAAAAATTCTTGTCTGTCTTTGAATGGTCTACAAGTGTAGTTAAAAGCGGGCTATGACTGTTTCTGTGGGAAGACAATGGGGTAGATTTGCCTATAGTGATCTACAAAGTGGACCTCCAGGCCCTGGGTGATGTAGTCCGGCAGGTCAGAGAAGTCCTTCTTGTTCTCAGCTGGCAAGATGATGCAGGTCACACCAGCACGACGAGCCTGACAGGAACAAGAAAGTTTAATTGAAATTCTGGAAAACTTCAGAATAACCTCTACAAAAACCCTTTTTTTTTTTTTTTTTGCTCTGTCAGCAGCAGGGTGATTGTAATATCAGTTTGTCTGTTTATCCAAGATGTTGGTACACAGAAATATCTTAGCATGTACTGACCAGATTAATTAAACAAGGTAAATTTAATGTAGATATTTGTTGTTGCAAGGGAATGATGCCAAACAGTTTGTGACCCTCTTACGAAAGCACCTGCTGCCAGTCAGCTGAATTGAATGTTGGCAACCGTACCTCAGTTTGTGAAGTTTATACTTACCACTTGCCCTTTTTCACCTTATACACGTTTTATTTATTCAGTAAAAGAATGGCACATAGCTTTTTATTTTTTCAGCACAGTTAACAGTACATAATATTTGTAGCGTGCCCATTTAGTTATGTATCTAAAATACAGTGCATGACGAGTCTACCAATGCTACTCACGTTCTGTCTCAAGTTGTTAATCAAGCACACCCCTTCCTAGTGAATGCTACTGAGACCTGATGCCCAATTCTTGATTACCTAAGTGCCTCTGCATCTCAAAGGACGAGGTCTAGGCTTATAGAACTGGCCTGGAAAAAGGATGTAGTATGATATTGAACTGCAATGTGTATTAGGCTGTCCACGAACTTCGTGGACTCCCCAATTTTTTTTTTTTGTTCGTCTGTTTTTATTTCTTCTTGCTGGATTTAGTTACCAGTATTTTGTACACTGTGATTATTATAATTGCAATGTATTGTGTTTTCTTTGTCTCCCCTGCTTTGCAAAAACAAAACAAAAACAAACATGGACATAAAAACTTTGCTGAAATTGAATTTTAAACATGCAAATAATTACTGAAATTTATAGATTAATTGCAATTAAGAAATTTAATCATTTGAAAGCCCTAGTTTATATCTGTGTGTGTGTGTGTGTGTGTGTGAACTTACAGCTATAGTTTTCTCTTTGATTCCACCTACTGGCAGTATTTTGCCAGTCAGTGACACTTCACCAGTCATGGCTACGTTCTGGCGCACAGGCTGGTTGGTTGCCAGGGACAACAGTGCTGTAACAATTGTGCAGCCAGCGCTTGGTCCATCCTTCGGAGTTGCCCCCTAGAGATAATGCAGTTTAAGATGGAAAGACAATGATGAACATTGCTGCAAGCCACAGTGTTTCTTTGATACCATCACAAGGGACTCTGAAGCAGGACATTTTCAAATATACACATAGAAGCTTTAAAGGATAGCTATTATGCTATTATGCATGTACTCATGTTAAATGATGCCAAAGCATTACATAATAAGGTAGATGCATTTGAAAGTGAGCATGACAGCTCTGTCCCCTCCCCCGCTCTGCTATGACACTGCTGAGCTCTGCTCTCTGATTCAGGGATTATAGCAAGTTGTTCGATATGGCTTCAATAAAGTGCTTGTTTCAGGTGAAGAAAGGAAAGTTAACTTTGTTTAACTTTCCTAAAGAGGCAAGCATGAGACAGAATTTGATAGTGTTCCTGTTTCTTGGCCAACAGCAGAAAAGTACCTCTATGTGGATTTATTAACGACACTTCCTCAACATGAGCACATTCAGGGCTAAACTGCTGCTAATGGGACTGCTGTTCCCTCATTACTTGGTCATGATGAAGAGACAGCAGTGTGAGCTGTAAGTAACATTTTATCAGTGTCCTAGCTGTGTTTGGTTCGTGTCAGTAATCAGACAAAAGAGGCTGAGTGCAGCGGATTGCTGAGGCATGCACGGAGGAGGTAAGGAGGTAAGGGAGGAGGAATCTACACAGACCGTTTTGACAGTGCAGAAAATACAAGGAAGACAGAGGATGCAAGTCAGTTTTCTGAACTACAAACTTCACTGTTTGGTCAATCATGTCAATTATGGCGTCCAAATTATAGGACCTGAAGATGAGTATAATATGGCCTCTTAACCCCGCCATTTTGAAATCAAACAAATGGTGAAATCGGATAAAATGTTTTTTCATGCCCATAGTATTTAGAGGCTAGAACAAACACTTAAAAAAGTATTTAAGGAAAGTAACTACTGAGTCATGTTTTCATAGTACAGGGTCGCTATGGTTACCTCAGGGACATGCAGGTGCAGGTGGGAGTTGACCAGAAAGTGATTTTCTGGCTCCTGGGTCATCAGGAAGGCTTTGGCAAAGGTTGAAGCGATCTTTGCACTTTCCTTCATAACATCCCCAAGATGACCTGCAAAGGAGCAGAAATATCTGTAATATGCTCTCTGTTCAGCATCTGATAAAGATAAAGTCTAGTGTGTTAAAGCATCTGTTTATTTGAGAACCAGCAGAGTGACTAAGTTTGCAAGCTTACTGACTGACCTGTCACCTCCAGTGACCCCTCTCCTTTAGCGTCTATACCTCCAGCAGGACGGCGCAGTGCCGTCTCAATGAACAGCGTCGACCCTCCTACACAGAGGACAAAGGCAGACCTTCAGAACGCTGCATTTTCCAGACACAGGCTTGTGTGTGCTTGTGCATCTTTCTCACCCAGAGCAGTCCATGCAAGCCCCATAACCACTCCTGGAGGGGTGACATCGTACATTCGATCCACCGTGAAAACAGGTTTACCAACATAGTTCTGCAGGTTTTCAGTTGTGACAGTGACTGTTGTTTGCTCACTGCTGACAATCCCAAATGCGACCTTACGGAAAACCTGACAGACAGATGGCAAAGGAATTAGAGCAAAAAAAAAGGAACAGTCGTGGATATGCTACTTTTTCTTATGACTGTACTATTAAGATGAGAAATAATGTTTTTTCACACAGAACCACAGGCCATTTGGTTTCCATTTGAAAACTTCATTGGTTTAGCACAGTCATTCCCAGAGACTGGGTCGGGACCCACATGTGGGTTGCGGGAGGTCTTATTTGGGCTGCCAAATAAATTTGAAGAATTCCTTCCAAGGTCTTGTAGCTTGTTTAAAATATGTATCTGCAGTTCACCTCTGAGCCACATCAGGGCAGGCTCCAGAGGTTCAACTTTCTTCTTGTTAAAATTTCAATTTTATTCTCAATATTTCAACTTTTTCTCACAATATCTGAACTTTTTTTTCCTCATACCTCTACTTTTCCCTCATAAAATCACTATTTTTCCCTCATAATATATCAACCCTTTTTTCATAAAATCACAACATTTTTCTGATAAAATCCCGATTTGTTCTCACAAAATTTCAACTTTTTTCTCATACTTACTTTTTTCTCATTAAATCACAGCTTTATTAGGGCCCGAGCACTCAACAGTGCGAAGACTTATTGTAACTGAAGGAATTATTATTAGGGCCCGAGCACTGAATGGTGCGAGGACGTATCGTACGTAATTCAAGGAATTCTTCTTCTATCTTTCTACACATTTAAACTAATTTTTGGGGACTTTAACATGCTCAAAAGAAAACTTTTAAAAAATCTGGAAAAATCTGTGGTTTGACCCAGCAAGATGAAATTTGGGAGGCATGTAGGGCATGCCAAGATGAAAAGACACCTGCTTGTTTTTGTAATCTCCACTAGTTCTTGTTACTCTGCTGGTCTCAAAACCCAACCTTGAACATTTTCTGCTGGAACTGAAGCAATATGGCACTACAATCAAAGGATTTCAGAACAAGAGGGTAATGAAAACTAACTGTGTATTGGACAAGTTTTGCAGCCAACTTCTTGAGCGGGAGTAACAAGAACTAACAGAGAACACAAAAAACAAGCGGGTGTTGGTCACTTTTATGTGTCCCCAGAAACACTTCTGTTGTGTTTTCTGTTTTTGCAGCGCTTTTCTTAAATGCTGCGCATGGGTTATTGAATTGATGCTGTGCATATGTTGTCAAGTTGATGAAAATGTTTTCTCAGTTTGCATGTGTTTTGTCTATTCGCATTTGTTGTAATTTGCTTGTATTTTGTCTATTTGTATTAGTTGTCTTAATTTGCTTGTGTTTTGTCTATTTGCATTTGTTGTCTCAATGTGAAGTGCGTTTGGCCCTTCTCAGCCACCGTAGGAACAGACCTTACCTTTTCAATTTGTTTTTGCAGGTTCCTGACTCCGGATTCCCTACAGTACTGCCTAATGAGCAAACTCAGTGCGTCAGATGAGATTGAGGCCTTCTCCTCAGTCAGACCACACAGAGAGCGGAGCTGAGGAACAAGATAGCGCTGGACAGAGAAATGAAAATCAAAAGCATGATGTACTAGTAATGCGTACTGATTTTTTTATTACAATTTGATAATGGAGAAAAAACACTATTATCAAAAATATACAATTACAATCATAATAACATAATTCATACAACACACTTCATAGTTTTTTACACTATCACCTAAGTGCAGGGTAGAAGTCAGTATTACCTCAGCGATAGCCAGTTTCTCCTGGGCCACATATCCTGACACATTTATCATCTCCATCCTGTCTCTGAGAGGCTCTGGGATGGTGTCAGTTATATTGGCCGTGCAGATAAACAAAACCTTTTTTGGAATAGAAAGTAAAAGGGGAATTATTTTTAACAATAATAGCAGAATTTACACAAGGAGCACACATTCTTACCTTTGACAGGTCTATGGGAACATCAAGGTAGTGGTCAAGAAAGTTGGCATTCTGTTCTGGATCTAGAAGCTCGAGCAATGCGGAGGACGGATCACCCTGATAACCCCGACCAATCTTATCTACCTGGTGATGACAGGTCAGGGAAAGAGCCATTGTCATGGTCATTCTTCAGCACAATACCCCACGCACAAGGATTACCCCCTTGCTTCACCTGTTTTAAGAGTCCTGTTTATCAGTTGATTGTGTGGCATTCCATTTGTCTCCTTCTTGGTCAAAAAGCTCCTAGACAGCCAAGGTGTGTGTCTTGTGAGCTGGGAATTTCATCGGAATGTTTGATGGATTTTGTGACCGCATTTAATAATCGATTAAAAATTTAGGGAATTTCTTGCATGCCCCATGAGCCTCTGTCGGCACACATGCTTTGCCATACAAGGCTATGTACATTTTAACAACCCATCTCTGGAGGATTTTATGAATATATTTTGGATCACTTCAATTTCAATTTTCAATTTCCAATTAATTTACTTAAAATAGGGAAAGTGTACATCAATAGACATTTACATGTAAATATGCAAGTTTACAGCCAGCTATAGTCCCTTGGCAGGTTGATGGTGCATAACAAACTTCATAGAATCAAAAATCTGCACGCACATCCTATACAAATTTCGAGCAGGTGCTTAACCAAACATGAGTAAATTGTGAGAACTGCTTGCACACTACTGGGCTCCAGTTATCACTTATTTAATGAACCAAAGTGACGTTTCAAGCAACGGAGCTCCTCAGAGTTGAAGAGCTGTGTTGCTTGAAGTGTCACTTTGGTGCATAACAAACTTTACAATTACCCAAAAAAGGAAAGTGAAAGACATAAAATTTGCAAAAACAGTGTTAGACAGGTGCTGAAATGCTAGTGTTACTGCACATTAACTAAAAAGTGCTGGTGTTTATAGCACATTGCCCTATTGCACTGGGTTTGCAGGTACAGATGACTGTATCATCTACTACTGCACAAGACTAGCATACATAGATGTAAGTATGTACACACTGGAAAAAGTTTTTTTTTAAACCGAAGCCCTTGCCTCTAATGCATTTGAGGGCAAGATATTGCCTCAAGAAGCTAGTTGACAGGAGGGCTGGGAAACTCTCAATTACGATTCTATTTTGTGTAGACGTCACCCTCTAAGAGCATCACTATTTGATTTATTTTCGTAAAGATTTTCTCTCCCCCTCTGAAAAGCATATAGTGGCAAATCTCAGGTCATCGTGAGCAGTATGAAACACTGTTAGGACCTGAGCTCTGCTCACATTATCTCATGATACCATGTCTGGCACCAGGGGCAGGTTATTGATGACAGGACGGGCTGCATGGAGAACAAAAAATCAAGTAATGTGTGACCGACCAGCAGCCCCTTATGAACATAATCAAAAGATAATGTGGCTCTTTTACACACTCTCCAAATGAATGCTGCAGATCCTGGATGGCAGGACAGGTAACCAGACATTAATGTCCTATATAACAGAAAAGTAATGCAACAAGAAGCATTTGTTGTTGTTAGACATGTTGATCTCAGCAGAATGACGAGCAGCTAACAGTCTGCAGGCAGAGGCATTCTCTAAACAAACACCATGCTATTGCCCCCTAACTATTTACTTTTAAAACTCAGTAACTGAGTTAGTCATTCAGTTATTTTTGAAGGGCAGTAATTAGTAATTAGTTACTAATTTTAGGTGACTTTCCTAACACTGGTCACAATGTAGGCTCCCCTGACTCTCTCCCACACCCTCACATTTTCCATTTTCACATTTCATTCTACACGTCGAGTTCCATTGATTTTGCCCCGTCTCCCAGTAGAAATAAAGTGAAATTACTGTCCTTCTGCATACATCATAATCACATTTTTTCTATTGCAATAAGCACCTTTTCTAGAGAGAAAAAAACGTTATTTTACTTATTATAATTTTTTTCATGGGTTGTTTTGTTCTCGATCCCTGTGTCCATATATACACTGATCAGGAGCACTTTCTAGTTTCTCTTCTTCTACTCACTACAACATTACAGTTTTACAGTCATTATTGTGCCATTAGACACAACGAAAAAACAATCAGCTGCTTTAGAACATCATAAAGTCCATGCATAAATGAATGAATGAATGAATGAATGAAAAAAAAATTGGCATAGCTTATGAATTTTGAGGTGCTGGAGTGTGCATCATCACATCCTCGTTGGATAGAGAGTGTGTTTTTCCCCTACCGGTTTTCTCTCTCCGCCCTGTCTGCTCTCCAGGTGCCATCAACCTGATTGGCCTGCACCTGTACAGTGTGGCCTGGCCAATCAACACCCAGGCTCACACATAAAAGGACCATGCCTGCGGTGATCGCTCTCTTCTCTCCTCTCTGCCTGCTAGAGCTGCTGTTCGTGGTGTTGAGCCCTTCATACAACTTGAGTAAACTTTGTTTCTTAAAAGGTTTGTGGAGTGAGGTTTTGTGGACGTAGGTAAGTTGGGGTACCCTGTACATTTTTCCACTCACATAGGTCTCCTTTGTCTAAAAACAATAGGTTTTAGGGTTGGTGCCACTTCTGTATTTACTTTTGGTTAAGCTTTTTTTTTAGATAAGAGTCAGGTTTTTGTTGAGTTTTGTTTTCAGATTTGAAGACAGTTAGGACTAGTTTTATTGTATTTATCTCATTTTATTTGGCACAACCACCTCATCCCACACTCCTCCACATTTGTGATCCTTTGTTAGTTTTTTTTTCCTGTTTAATAAACTCTTTCTTTGTGCCACGCATACTCTGACTCCATCTCATTTTTGATTGTCGTATTAATGTCTCCTTTCTCACATGCCATCAAAGGAGTCGTAACATCTACGGACTAAAAATATTTACCAGACCGTCCACTGGCATGAGGGTGAGTAGATAAGTGAATTTTAGTGTTGCTGTGATATGGAATTATGCTTAACCCAACAGCACCACCATACTTACCTCATCTATTAGCACTAGAGGGTTCTCTGTCTTGGTTTTCTTTAGGCACTGGATAATCTTCCCTGGCATTGCCCCAACATACGTCCTCCTAAACATGTTCAAACACATTTTAATAGGTCTAATTACTATATTGGAAAAACAAACTTGTAAATTAAGAAGTATCCCTCTCCCAATTTATTTTCTAAACTTTTTCACACCCGCACCGGCCTAACACCAGAGACAGAGCCCTGTACATGATATTGACAATTTCAGTTATCATATTCCCTCAGCAATAATGGCAATATAGACTTCCAGACCTGTGACCCTTAATCTCAGCCACATCAGTCATGCCTCCCACGCTGAATCTGAAGTATTGTCTGTTGAGGGCTCTGGCTATAGAGCGGGCGATTGAAGTCTTTCCTACACCCGGAGGTCCATAGAAACAAAGGATCTTCCCTTGGGTAGAGCCACGAAGCTGGCTCACTGCAATGAATTCCTGCAAAAAGACACAGAGAGTCCAATTTATTTCTACTACAAAAAGATTCAGCTTTCTATGTTTTGACTGACATACAGTATCTAAACATTTGCTATTCAAGTAAACAAAATATTCCTTAAATTTTCTTGTGATTTTAAGTGTTTCTGGTGTATGAGCATTTGCTAACCAATATTCGTTTCTTAACATCATCCATTCCATAATGGTCTTCTTCCAGAACCTCTTTTGCTCTCTCCAGTGATAAATTCTC
>JAQFJB010000020.1:231180-241387 GCA_029874875.1 Naso minor
ACTTCCTGATTTTATATTTTTCAAATTTCCATTTTCCTATCCAACATCCTACAAATAGAAAACTAGAAAAACGACTCCAACATCTTAAGTATACATTAATTTGATTATCTGATCCAATTTTCGATTTTTCATTTTTTATATGGAAAATTGAACTGTTAAGCATTACACGGACTCTCCGACACGGCATTGGTCCAACAATACTCTCACCAGTCTATTAGACCTACGGCTGTCTAATTTCATTTCAATTTCATTTATCCTTTTCTTCCTGTTCCTTTTGCTTAATTTATTTTAGAACATTACAGTCTATAATTATTGTATTTTTCTTTTCCCCAATGGTTAAGGTTAGAAAAAAATTAGAGGGATAAAATTTAACCCTCTGGACATTAAACGTGACAGGTACAGACAAGGCAACAGTTTCTTCTTCGGAGGCCTTCCACCCAACGAGTACAGTCCAGGCACAGGCGGGCTAGTGTACAAAATTTTAATTCCACAAAGTGGCTAAGACTTGGTAGTTTATTGTCAGACCAATGGTGTCGGAGCAATGGGAATTTGTCATATGACCAAGTAGTTGAAATGATCGGATGTCAGAACAATGACGTAGCATCACTGGTATACCAGTCACCAGCCGAGGGGTTTCAGGGGGTTCCTAGTGGTGCGTACGGAACCTTATAGGTGTATAGTTCCCCAGGAACTCCTAAGTGAACTGTCCCTCAGGTAGTTCATAAAGCTGTTGTGTCTACTAACCTGATCTTCATCACAGATCACAGATTCTTTGCAAATCATGTGAAAACACAAATCCTTGTCCTCTGTGAAAAGAGTATTCAATTTCCCGGTGTTGCTGAAATTTCTGTACTTAATTTGCTGGAGTAATTGTTGTCACTAATTTATAATTCAAAGGTCAAGTAGCTGTAGTAAATTGGTCGTCCCGTCAGGGTCGGGTCAAAAGATATCAACATCCTTGGCCCTATCTTGAGCTCATTTGTGGCGCAAAGCACAAAGGCCAGGTGCAAAGGTTTTATTTTATTCAAGGACTATTCTGATCCACTGTGCCATGGCAGGAGAGGCAAGTGGATACTCCTATCAGCTGTTTACAATCACTTCATCAGGTCATGGGTATGTGTTTGGCTGAAGACGCAATAACCAATCATAAGGTCTGCTCTCATTACCTTTAAGATCAGGTGCACCTGTGTTGCAAACACTGGCATGATTACCAGGTGCAAACAAAGAGAAAAAGGTTTTCAGGTCACAAGACAGATCAGCTGGCTCGATTAGTCAAAGCCAGTATGGCAGGGCGCCTTCGAAGTGGCGGAAAAAAGAAAAAGAAATAAAATAAAATAAAATACAAGTGGTCTGAAATAGCCGTGATTGTTACCTCATCTTCTGGCATCACCAGGAAAGCTGCACGATGCATTCACAGTAACATTTGCTGGAGGACACACAATGAAAAAAGTCTCTCCAGAGTTGGATGAGCCATATGCAAAGTTACACACGGTTATCCATTAGGCTCTGACAGAAGTGGAAATAGTTTTTCTTCCCATGTTGGGACATTCTCTTGGTCAGATATAATTATATCAGTTTAATCCTTGTTTTTCTGGATCCAATAAAAACACAAGTTGCTCCAGCTGTCAGTGAATGATAGACGACCTGACAGCTGTGATCGCGTTCTATCAATTAAGCATTATGATTATAATAATTTCTAATTTGTTATTAGAATGAATAATTTAAGAGATGCATAACACACTCACACATACGCACGGTGTTAACTTGAATATTTATGCTTTATTTCTGATGACCTGATGTCACTTATATGTACAGGGAGGGAGGGAGAGAAGGAAACAGAGATGGAAAAAATCCTGTCCCTCTCCTCTCCCGTCGTGTGTGTGTTTATTTCTGGCTATGCAACTGTTTCTGATTAAACAAAAATGTTCAAAAATCATTTGAACGATATACATTTTTGTGTGGGGATCAATCAGAAATGAACAGTGTGTGTGACTGTGAATGTTACAGGGTCTCACATGTTCTTGTATCATAATTACACAGACTATATTAGTGTTAATATTAGTTGTTAACCTGTGACTGAGAACCCCTGAATGTGTGCATTGAGGTTCAGAGCTTCTCCTCCTTCAGCTTGTCTTCGGTGGTCCCCACCATAAGTCCCTGTTGTCCCCTCCCCTCTCCCCTTTTGCACAATCCTCCTGTGGGAGAGGTGGGCGTCATTGTTTCCTATGAATATTATCATAATTCATCCTGTTATTTATTGTTTTTCCCTTGTTGTATTTTTGTCCCCTATAGTTTTGTAATGTTCACTTTCATCTGTTCATGTATTTATTTTGACAAACATTTGGGGATAGTTATTTTACGAGTGGATGCCACTAGCTTATATTCGTGGTAAAGAGACTGACTTCCGTGTATATATTTATTTGTATAGGAGCTGGAGAGGGCATATATTTGATGTGGAGGCTCTGTTTCCCTTCTGTATCTGTTCAGAATTAAACAGCAGTTGGCCATAAAAAGAGATCCTGTGTCACGACGTCTTCCCTGTCACATCAACACAAAGCAGATCTACAGCGGTTACATGAAGACATGTGCATGCGCGCCGTGTATTATGCAGCCACGCCAGGCAGAGTCCTGGCGCCTCCATTTAGACCAGGTTTTTTCTGTTTCACAGAAGATAGCAAATGTGCCGAGACACACCTTCATTCTCCCTACACTTTCAGACCTCCCACCCACTGGCACACAGACGCAATGCAAGTGCATTTGCTATCTTACGGACATGGCAAAAATGATATTTTCGCCGGGGGTTAGACAGCAGAAGCACACCTGCTTGCGCCGGGCATTAGATAAGGCCCTCTGTTCATGTATTTATACTCGGATGTTGATGTAAATGCAGTGCAACTTTTTTAGAAATATGCTCAAATGTTGATAATCCTGAAAATTCATCAAGAGCCATTTAAAATTGGGCAGCGGGCCACAGCTGGCCATAGTTTGTTCAAACTTTCTGTCTTTCAGCACAACTGAATGCTGAACAAGACATTTCAGGCAGCCAAAACAGGAACAGTGAAAAATGGGTGTGGAGACCTGTTGGCCTATTAGCTCCTCTTGTCTTAGATACAGTATATGTCTCCTTCACTCATGCACTCTTTAATGCCTACACATTCCTATACACATGCACGTACGCACTCACCCACTCACTGTGACACACACATACACACACACATAAATACATACAGTATATACATACACACATACGTGTATGTACACATGTGTAAACAAGCACAGGCTTCCCATGTAATATTTTAAGAGGGACCATACTGTATATACATGCGCAAACATGCATACACAGCCACATTGCACTGCTAATACAAATACAGCTAACTGCACACTGCCCTGTTTCAGAGGAAGTACATAAAACCTTAACAATACACAAGATCCGTGTAATATAATGATCAGATCCTGTGTTTAGTGCTTCCCCTTTCGACATTGCTCAGTTTAAACTGCTATCCTTGCACATAACACTTAACTTGCTTATCATTGCAGTTCTTGTGAATCTCATTTTGCTGCTACATTTTTATTCCTGCACTGCTCAGTTGAAACTGCTACTCAACTCACACAAGTCGCAGCTAACTTGGCATCATAGTTTGTGTGTATGTGATATCCACTGTGCACCCTATTTTTGCGCGCACTTAATAGACCTTACACACTATGTGCATAACACTCTTTCATATAAACCCAGAGCTGTAATCACGCCACTGCAAGCAACATATGAAAGACCTACTGCTACACACAGCATCACTCTTAGAAGCTACCATTACACAGACAGCAGTGTAGCATTTGAGCCCACCCAGTCTCTAAGTTAAAAAAAAAAAAAGAGTCTACATATATTTCCTGCTACACTGTGAAAATTCACAATGAGCTCAAATCAAATTTTTAGAATAAATTGAAGAAGAAGAATGCTTGAAATGGAAATCTGCATTTTCCTGAAAATATAACAGACGATAAAATGACTGAGACAAGAAGTTAAACACTGAATCACAGTATCGTGAAATGAAAGCCTCTGAAGCTGCAGGTGTGAAATAGCATGGTTTCAGGGGCATACGAGTGCTAAACGTTGCTGCGTTCACAGCTGCGGTAAGGCATTGTGCAGCAGAGCTTCAGCAGCTTGTATAGCTTGAGGTTTTCTTGGTTTCTGCTGGTGAGAGGTTTGGTCAGCCCTAGCATTAACATAACACATCTATACAAACAGATTAGACACATGCACCCCCACACACAGACACACATCGAGAACATTGCTGCCAGTTAGGTACAGCTTGTATGCATGCACAATTGAATAGAGTGCAGCATGGAGGATGTGGTTTTACTCACTCTGTATAGAGGAAAACACCTCTGATGTTTGTTATCACCTCTGAGAGATTGAACAAAAACAGCCAGTATGTATCGTAGTCAGTGTCAACGTTGTCAGCTTGGTTTGCATCGATGAAGGGTAATGTTTCTATACAAAAAGGACAATATCCAACAGTTTAATTACATAAACAAAATGCTGCAGCTAAATCTGACAGTCAAATTCCGGTCCTAGTGTGGGTTACTTTGTTACAGTTACTTTAAAATGTCAGGAACAGAAGTGCAATGAGTGAATTTGTAACCTAGTAGCATGTAAATACAGGTCAGCAGATACCTTAAGCTTTCGTTGGTCTTGCCTTGCACCGCCACACCAGCTTCAGATGGTGTGTGCATGTGCGTACATTTGAACAAAACTCCAGTCTCAGCGAAAAGTGAGGCCAGAAACATGGCATCAGTGACATTTTTGAAAACAACATGGCTTGTCAAAGCAGGAGGTATTTTACTATGTATTATTGTGTTTGAAAATAGGTCACCATTCTTCTCAGTTGTTTGGGGGATTATTGCAATGCCTTTTTCCTGTAAAAGTCCAGCGGTGTTTTGCAGACTAAAAAAATTCACCCGTCCTTCCATTAGCATGAATTTGAGTACATAATGCGTGAAGTCAACTTCAAAAACAGGACCCAAGCTGTAAAACTTTGTCATTATCTTCAAACCCAGTATTTTACACCCTGACCCTGAGTGTAAAATGGAAAAAATAGAACAGAACAGTTGTTCTCAAACTTTTTGAGTCGCGATGAGATATGAGGTGTGCAAGAAGCAAAATAAAAAGTGATATGTAGATCAATCAGTTCGGTTTCAGATCAGTTTTTTACTTTTTCAGGTCTAATTTGAGCAGTATTACAGGAAACGGTGTAGTATCCTGATAGTAAGCAACATATGAAAGACTCACACGTACGTACATGATTGCTTTTCAGAGTCTCCGTAGGTAGGAACAAATGAATTTTGAAAAAAAAAACAAAACAAAACAAAACAAAAAAATCAGTTGAGTTTACAAGTGCTCATACTCTGCATGGGGGGCATGTGATAGGTTGGTCCTTATCCTCTGAGCCTTTAAAACAGACTGCTCACATTAGACTGGAGGGGTCGGTATTCATTCCTCCCCATCACCCTCAGGCATATACCAGATGAGTAAGCCCAGTATTTAGATGCACAGCGAGCCATGCTGACACCATGCTGACATCCCATGTCTGACTAAGCTCTGTAGTACAACTTGATAAAACAAAAACATAATCCTCTGGTACACACTATACACTCTGAGTCTGAATGAAAAATACAGTCTCTGCTGTAAACCAGAACACAGACAAGATGAGTCCAAGTAAACGCTGAGATAGCGCTACAAGCAGACCTGATTTATGTGTGTATCATGTTTGATCACAGGACTATAATCCCCCACTGATCTAGGGACCAAAACCACCTCCTTGGTTTTGTTAGTAGCTATGAGGAACTTTCAGTTTTTGCTCATTCTAGCGCCCCCTTTGGACAAAAGCAGTAATGACACAAGTGCCTATTGTAGTAAAGATTTTTGTTAGCACATGTGAGGGAGGCAGAACTCGGCACAACACCGGCGAGGGGTGCATTTGTTTTGGAAGCAAGTGAAAGAGGGACCACAGGATGGATCGCGATGATGTAATGTATTTATATGTGACTGAGAAATAAGTCATAAGCCAGTTGTATGGCAGTAATGCCCCCCTGCGTCCTGTTACGTCTATTTTCTGGAGGCTAACCTTACACAGTCATTTGCATTAACTTCACATGCTAAGGTGCAAACTAACAGCTGTAGGTATAGAATATAATTACGTTATTGTCATTGCACAGAACAATGAAATTTTTAAAATTTTTAAAAAATTGTTTTGTCCGAGTTTGTGGGGATTCAGACCTGATCACGGGCATTAATAGTAACTACGTAAAAACAGCAGTCTCATCGCTGAGGGTCTTGTTTGCTGTTACAGGAAATTTATAATCATCAGAGGAATCATGAAACTGGCAAATATTTAAAAGCTCCCCTTAGTCACTTTAACATTTGCATCAGAATACAATAAATTTCAGCTTCTCTGTCAAATTTAAAATTAAAAAGGAGCACCAACAGACCCCTGTCATTGTCCCACACTCTTTTTTTATGCTTCTCCTGCTAAATAAAATTGCAACATTGTAGGTGGTTTGTCCTTGAAGGCTACAAATATTTTAATTCAAAATTGTCTTAATAATAAGATCCTGTGGAGCACCTAAAGGGACATGGGCAAAAAACCCCCAAAGAAACGACAAAATTAAAATGTCTCATTAGCATGAGAAACTATCTCATGAGCCCAAGAAACTTTCATCTGGACACAAGATAGTTTCTGATTGCTAAACTAATACCTGGCGAGACCGTCCACTGGAAAGTGGACAGTACAAGAGTTAGTCGTACTATACTTAAACCTGGGACTTTATCATCAAGTATTTAAACCTCTGGTTCAGTGTCAGGGCGCAGACACTGGGAGTGAAGGCACACAGACACACACATACACACACACACACACACACACACACTGAAGTAATCATCAGCATATTCACTGATGCCGGGAACAACATTTTTTTTCAGACGGCAGGGACAGTGTGTTAATCCACAGACTGCTGTTAAATGGAGAACCAAGCTTGGACATTATTTTAATTTAATTCTGATATTATTTTGAATACAATATTTACAATCAGTTTTCACTCATATATCTTCATATTTGAGGTCTTATTTTTTTGGTTGCAATTTTTTTGTTTGGAGATTCAGATCTTCTCCCTTTTTAATATTCAAATTTTTCATTTGATTTTTTTTTCTTCAATTTTAGATGTTTTTTTCACTTTCAGATTGTATTTTTTCAGTTTCAGAGTTTTGGCACTGCTCTAGTTTGCGGGGTGGGGCATCAACTGTGAGGGGCGTTGGATCATGAGTGACAGCAAAACAAAGACGACTAAAGCCTGGCATACACTTGTACGAGTTTTTGAAATGTTGTTGGAACTCCAACTCATACTGTACGAGTCAATCGTCTGCGATGTGATGCCAAAGGTCACGATCGAGGTCCTCACACTGTACAGTCCAATCATCAGCCACAACCTAAGTGCTCACACTGTACGTGTAAAAACGGTCCATCTGCCCCCGCAGACCATCCTGGGTGTGAACATTTGTCAATTAAGATATGTTTGAAAGTTCACAGGCAGGTTTGTCTGCTAGCAACAATACTGACAAAGGCATGCCTCGATAATTTGTGCGATTATTTTTGCCAAAACCTCTGAAAAAAGATGTGCTGGCGTGTACGGACTCACAGATGGCTTGGAATACATGGACAGTAACGTTATGGCTTGTCCATTTTGCAGAGAAAATTGGAGGTAAATTAGCTACTTTTACTGTTTTTAACTTGATAGCTAACAGTAGCTATGCTGTGATTACTGTAGCGCTGTTTCATTTTTTCCTTGTTGTGTACGTGTCGCCATGGCATTCAGATGCTCTGTCTGTCACTTCGGGCAGACACAGTGAGAACAAAAGCCTCTGATCTCGGCGAATCAGCTCCTGGCTCTGCTTCAACTTTGCGAGAGCCTAATGACAGCTGACCAAAATTTCTGACATGTCAAAAATCCATCCGATCATCAGATTGTGTGTTGGGAGCAGCATATCGGCCCTCGCTCCCCCCGTACACTGTACAATAAATGATGCTGGAAGTCGGCCCGACTTCAAAATGAGTTGTACGTCTAACAAGCTGTTTTAGATCACTCTAGGCAATTGTCAGTATGTAAGAGCAGTAAAATATGCCAGATTGTGAAGTTTAAGAGCCATGCTTTAAGAAATTATGTTTCCCATTTCCACATAAGACTGTGAAGGCATATCACAGATAGTATCAGGAATTACTGCCGGTACACAATATGAGTCCCGATGTGAGTCGCACATGCCAAAGAGGTCTTCCATCTTTGACAACTAGCTATGGCTACACCACTTGGACAAATCACATGTGGTTATTAAATGCTAATGTTAAATGTTACTTAAACATTTTCACTATTCCCAACGTAATATTTATGTAAGGATTGCAAGTTGAGTTCGCAGCAAATGCATGGTTTGTTGTAAACTGGACGTTAATTGTTGATCAGTAATTTATTTGCCAGTTACGTTAGCTGAGGTAGTGTTATCGGCTAACTTTATGCTAGCGTCTTTGCTCGGCACTGACTAACTAGCCACTACAAGTTAAAATTATAACACAGGCTGTGGCTAGCGGCAGAGCTGGCTAGCACTAGTCACAATGCAGTTATGATGTGGTTTTTAAACAGTAAAATTGATTTAGACCAAAAAAACTCAGATCTTGACATTAAACTCAGATCGTGACATCTGGTTTGTCATCTGGCATCCTCCTCACCAGGACAACCTGCTGGCGCGAGGCGCTCAGGTAAGAAATGCCAGTTTTAGAAAAAATACTTTGAAAATTTATCCTAAATATCACGATGCTGAGTAATTTTTTAAACATACAGAAGGACGCCCATATGCAGGGAGTTTGTCAAAGCTGCAAGCTAAGCATAGAGTTAGCATTAAATAGCTTCATACTGGTAGCTACAGGTTAATGAATGTTACAATCCTTAAAATGTGTAACTAGGGCTGCACAGTTCACATAATCAAAATCGCAATATAGCTGTGCAATAGCCGTATTGCAAGAAACTGCAATTTTTCAGTAAAGGTACAATGTTACACAAAATAGCATAATGATGAATTAATCTTGTAATTAGGGTTAGACTTATAATTGCTTGGTGAAAATGAAAATTGTGATTATCGCAGTCGCCATATCTGTCAAATAAATGGCACTGCAAGTTTTTGACAACTTTTTGCAGTAGCCTTATGTCTGGCTCAAACTTTTGCTTAAATGTGTATTTACTTTGTTAACATCTTTGTTTGTCAGAATGTCGACTATAATTCGACAGTGGCTGCAGCTACACAAAGCCTCATCAATGTGCTCACACAGAACTTCTCTTCACTCAGGGACAGCAAGAGCCAGAGAGAAGACAGGAATAGGGATAGTCCTCTGTAGAACAGAAGATGGCCAGGTTTTAGATTTTATTGAATTTTATTTTTGATTATATGGTAATTTGAGTAGGTAATTTATATATGCAATTTTCTGATCATGTTTCAAATAAATAAATGATTTTGTTTTAAATCATGCAGATCTTTCCATGGGTTTTTCACAAGGAAAACTTGGCTTGGAAAGCAGAGGAAAGAGTGTTTGAAGACTTATGGCATCTAAAAAACCCAGGGAGCCTTTTAGTTTTCTTGTGTACCTGTTTGACATAATCTTGAAGACTACCCCAAGCACGTCTGAAGAGTCTGAACTTGCCCGGGCTGGTCTTGGAAAAAATCACTTTGTCCAGGGATATGAGCCATGAAAGGTGATGCATGAAGAAAACACAATACAGTAGTTACAAATTCAATACACATATTATTTGAAACAAGCCACTCCATCCAAGTCTTGGGCTTTTTTAAGCATGTTTATATTACTTAGCTTTTATGTTATTGTTTTTTTAGTGCCGTGGACTACTACAAAACGAATATCCTAAGATGCAGGGGCTGACAGGAGAATGGCCACTCTACAAGGCTACAGGTGGAAAGAACATTGGCGTCACTGTCAATCACAAAACTTGTCAAACAACCACAACCATAATGATAAGGGCCCGACCGATATTTTGGTTTGCGGATATTACTGGCCAATATTAGCCTATTCCAGATATATCTGTATTGGCGTATATGTTCTTTGATAAGTGCCGAATCAAAACAGTTTTTTAAGGCTGAAAAAATGCTTGGACTAGTAAT
>JAQFJB010000020.1:312526-326267 GCA_029874875.1 Naso minor
GGGTTTTTTAAAATTAAAAAAAAAAAAGTTTTTAAATTTTTAATGTAAACTTTTCCGCATCAGTTATCCAGTCCAAGTTTTTTTCATGGGAAGGGGGCCTCCAAAGTGTCTGCAGCCCAGAAGTCTAAAGCGATATTAAGTCGTTTACGCACACGAGTCAGTAAAGCATCTAAACGTAGAGGCTGCTGTCACTTCATATCCACACTAATTCACACAGAGCATTAACAATGTACTTTAATTGCACTTACCTGATTATGTCACCAAAACAACCTTAACTTCAACCTTAACTACAAGCAGGATGAACACTGAAGAAAGCAAAGCTGATTGTGAATTTCGGATTATTAATCTTGCGGAAGGGAAAAAAAAAAACTGACCTTCAAATTCACGTGAGTATCGCACGTCAATATTATGTTTGTCAGGAAAAAAATATCTGCGATACAAACTGTTTTTGAAAGATCCATGAGGACATTTATAACTAATTACAAGTATATATAATAACTATATCTACAACTAGACAGGACAGGCAGGAACATCAGATGTGGGTGGAGGCCAGAGCAGAGAGGAAGTGATGGAGAAGCAGGAAAGGAGCGTAGAGAGGAAGAGAAAAGTGCTGTTTTACTTCGACCTCAAGAGTCATTCTGATGAGGGCAGATAAACACAAACATAAACGTCCCTGCAGGGCAAACTTTGCAAACGTTCAAAAAATCTTTGCCACCCAGTGACACCGTGTCTCAGTCCTCGGGGAAACACCGCCCAGGCCATGAAACATGGAGCTGGACTCGTCTCTCACCTCAGGCTTGGTGTCGTTGGGGTCGTCGATCTTGGCTCTGTCGTCCCAGTCGCTGGGTTTCTTGGCCTCTGGGTCTTTAATCTTCTTTGCGGGCAGCATGTCCCAGTCGTCCTCCAGGGAGCCGGACTCCACCTTCTCACTGTCGATCCTCACTTCGTATGTCTGGTCAGGATTCAGGATCAGTGTGTACAAGTGGGTCAACTCGTCATCCTACAGCGAGAGGACAGAGGAAATTTAGAGTGAGAAAGAAACTTTCAAGTCATATTCACAAAAGAATTTTTAAAAAATCGGAATTATGTAACAGGCTTTCGGCAGTCCCTACTTTGCATTTGACGTCTTTCTTGATGAGGTGGTTTTGGCCCTTGTAGTTGAAGATCACATGAACCTTCTTTGTGCTGTATCCACAGATGTCAGGTCCTGGAAGCACAAGTCATATTGAGGAATTTATTTAATTTCCTTCATGTCACACTACAGGGAAATCGCAGTAATAAATACATTTGAAACAGCTGAAAGAAAAAAAATTACTCAAAAGGAAAATGTATCACGCATGCTTTCATGCTCTCTCTCTCTCTGTGAGCAGCTGTGTCCTGAGGTCAGGCCTCACTGCTCCTCCAGGACAAACGCCACCAAAACAGAACTCACCAAACATGATATAATACTGTGAGTCGCCGTGCATGTTGCTTTGGTCCAGGCTGGAGGGAAAAATCTTGACGTAGCCACCGCCGCAGTCGATCTTCTGCTCGTGCTTGACAGTGAACTGGACAACCAGGGGCTTTCCCTCGTTGCTAAAGGGCTCAAAGCGGGTCGACAGGGCGTAAAAGCGGGCGTCCTGGCTGGTCTGGATACCTGGTGTAGGTGCAGGTGAGAAAAATAAAAGGTGGAATCTTAAGACTGTGTCCTGAAGAGGAACCTTGTGACAAAAAAGTAGCTTCAGTTTTATGTTAAATATTCCTAATCTGTTTTGAACATTTAGCACAGAGTGCACCTGGTGGCAGGGAGCGTTCCCGAGCAACTCAGTGAGTTTAGCATGGAGAGTTGCAGGTGTTAACAGGAGTCCAGTGGTTTGTTTTCTTACTTGAGGATTCTACAAATCCCCCTTTCAAACAATTACTTCCACAAAGTGACAAGTTCTTCATGAGAGGGCATAAATGTGGGCGAGGGGCTGGAAGACATGTTGCTGTGTACGATCTGCGTAGTCTTAATACGTCATATTATACTGATAATTCAGTCGACAAATTGAGCCAAAACATTTTAATTCGAGATTTCCTGTCAAATTTATTTGAGTGGTATTGGCAAATTACCGAACACACTGATGTTGTTGCCATAACAGCAAAATTAAAAATGAAATTTAAGTGCACTTTTGCACTTTTACAGGACACACTGAAACTGAAAACATGAAAATAAAGTGTGTAAGTGTTCCTTTAAGTCACTGAGCTTTAGGGCCGGGGATTAGCAAAGACTTCACGATACAGTATGCATCACAACACATGGCTCATGATTAGTGCCCGACCAGTAAATCGGTTTGCCAATACTATCAGCCAATATCTGCCTTTTGCGGATATGTCGGTATCAATCTATAAGTTGTCTGATAGGTGCCAATATTAAAACTGTTTTTTAAGGCTGGAAAAAAGCTTGGACTAGTATTTTAAAATGGTGTTATCACGTAATTTGTCCAGCAGAGGGCGGCCCATTATTCAATTTGTATTAAGTGTTTACTGTTCAGTTCACTGATGTTTGGAGTAAAGTTTGTGAGATTTCCTGCCCCCATTACGAATCTTTGTCACATGTATTTGATAACTGCATTCAAAATATTATGTATAAAATTTCTCACACCCTGATATCATCATCGACAAATAACACGACGGTCGGGCCCTAGTCACGACACGATGCAGTAGATCACATAATAAATATTGCAGTATGGTACAGCCCTGTCGTAAATGTAATTTTTTTTCCTCGGTGTGAACATTTCTCAGAATTGTTAACCACTCAGCACGGTTTGGCCAATCCTCTTAAAGCCATCTTATTGTAACTGCTTTCTTTGCCTCTGCTCGCAATAATGTCTGTATTAAAAATCACATTTTTTCCTCCTGTGAATCACAACTGGTTCATCCCAAGAATTGCCATCAGGGGTCACAGTAGTACAAATGGATTTCCAAAAATTATCTACCAATGGGCTTTGACAAAACAAATGTAAGTGAGTGGCTGCTGTCTGTCCACATCCCCTCCAACGTTTACTTGATTGATTTGGGTTCATCATAAAATAGGAACCATCTTTCGTCATTGAAGCCAAGTTTCTGTGTAGGTTGGTTCCCTTTTTTTTCGTGTTCGCCATCCTGAATTTTAAATAAATATCGTTCTAACTGGAAGGCCTCTATTAATCCAGTGGCAATTTTTTTTGTCCAAGGCCCACGCATCTGAACACGCAGTGTACAGGTCAACTGGTTGTCCTGGCTCTACTGAGGGAAGGTCATTGACCCAAACCTCTTTCACCTCCATTTACATGACACAGTATCTCCTGTGCTGAAATATTCAAATTGGACAAACCCATTTATTTCAATTAGCTCTGAGACAGAGCAGATAATACAAACCTTTATCAGCCTCAGCATCGCCGTAGAACTTTCCAGCACTCAGTTTCCACTGGCCGTAGTCTGACTTGTGCTTCGACTCGACCCACCGGCTCTTCCACCCATCTGAGAAACAGCAATCCAACCCAACCAGTTACTGAGCGCCGGCCATGTTTTAGCAGATGATACAATATAGCAGGAGTACATTTTATTTTTATAACACTGCCTGTGCCAGAGTAAAAAATGTTGCAATGCATTTGTGGTATGAACCCACCAGAAGAGGAAGAGAAATGGAGGCTTGCCCCATTTACAACTGATTCAGCACTAAATTAAATTAAACGTTATCTTAATAGTTTACAGGGCTATGGGCTTTAACTGCAACTTGTTCACCACACAGCGGACAATCACCACGATGTAAGAAAAATCTACAACAGCACTGAAGCTGAATTTGACCTGACAGCCCTGAATGCGTCTCAGATTCCTCAATATCAAAAGTGAAAATATGTAGACAAACATACGAGGTTGTCAGCTCGCGTGAGGGGTATTCCCACAGCTTGACTAAGTTCAGACAATCTCTATTTTTTAAAACAAAATGTTATTTGAACATTTATTTCCCTGCTGTGTTACGCTAACGTTACTTTAGCTGTGTTTTTAAGCTAATATTATCTCGAACTTGACTGACAGACATAACGTGGCCTGGCCTGTTACAAGTTAATGACTAATATAGTAAAGTGCATTACACTGAGAGGAGTATTTTAAAAGGCAGATATTCAAATGAAGCCTGAAGGCGATGAAGAGTCTGTCACTTCACAACATACTCAGTCAGACACAGCACATGAGGACGTTATACTACACCTCCATCCAGGAACTGCTCCTTCAAATACACGGTGGCGTCAATTGTTACAGTTATTGATGCAAAAACCGCAAAAATCGCCGCTGGAAGCTTCATGTCGATCCTCTCGGTCCGGCGCTCGGGGGCCGCAGGCAGCAGGTCTGAGGTGAAAAAGCCGAGAAGGGCTCAAACAAACGCAACCTGACAATTTCAACAGCGACTTGCCCTGCACAGATGGCCGCAGCTCATTGGACGAGCGTCCCACCAATGAAATGAGACCACGAGTTACTTTTCGGAAACGCTCGGGTTGTGTCGGACGAAGATCGTGGATGGGCGACAAACGGCTCTGCCCGCCCCTGCTGCATTCAGGGACTGTGGGAAACGCGTGCGATTTAAATCCACGCTGAACGTGTCGAGTCGGTCTCGGGGTAAAAACCTGCGGCCTCGACTGTGTGCTCTAGATTTGAGGTGTAAGTTCAGTCTCAGCTGTGAAAACCGAGGTCGAGTCTGTTTTGTAACACTGAGGCTTTCACCGCTGAGACGTAAATGATCCTACATCAAATACAGAGGTGGAATAAGTAAGAGCTTAAGAAGTGTAGTGTGTCTGTTTGTCTTATTCCACTTTACACTTTTCCTCCGCTGCATTCCACCACCATCAGGCCTACCTGACAACTTTAGATGGGCCACCAGTTACTTTACGAAGTAAGACTTTTATTTTTGTGAAACAGTTCAGTTTGGCATGCAAATGTTTGTTCCTTTTTGTATTTAACAAAAACACAAGGACAAAAATCACAACACAAGAGAAAAAAGAAAGACTGATAACAATGTAATAACATAATAATAACATAATCACAAATATACCCTCAAAAAAAAAACAACTTGACAGATAAAACAGACTTAGTATAAGTTTGTATCCAAAGATTCAAGTAAAGGTAAAGAGACTTTATTTTTCACTGTAGTTATACAGCAAAACTTTGTTTGGTAGCTCTCAGCCAGCAGCAATAAGAGCAAGATAGAAAAAGATATGAAAAAATAGGATAAAAATATAGAATATATGGTAGGGTTTGGGTTGTGCCAGCAGTGTAAACAGGAACTATTTTACTGTAAGGCTTTATTCAGACCAAATCAGACTATCTGGTGAAAACACAGTTTTTCTGATTCATTTTAAATGAGGACTGTCAGTTTTGGCTGTGCAAGCCGCACCGACTCAACTCTATGGCAGCAGGCAGCTGTGTTCTGTATTCAGACCAAATCAGCCTTCTTATGTGGACGGCTAGCATAAACTGTGTCCAGATTTGGGAGCCTGGTTCCTACAATTCTTTGTAGAGTCTTAAGTCTCTGGTTCCAAGTCTCTCTGGTTCTCTGCAGGGCAGCTGGTGTACCACACTGTGGCGCAGTGGCAGAGAATGCTCTCTATTGTGCTCCTGCAGAAATTTACTGAGAGGGGAGGTTGGCTTTTTTAAGCTTTCTCATGAAGAAAAACCTCTGCTGAGCTTTCTTCACCAGATGAGAGCTGTTAAGGGTCCACGTCAGGTTCTTTGTGATGTGGAGTCCGAGGAAATTGGTGTTGTTGACCCTCTCTACTTCCTTGTTATTTATGCGAAAGAGTGGAGTTTTCGTTTTCCTGGTTTTTCTCAAGTCCTCAATGATCCCCTTTATTTTAGTGGTATTCAGGACCAGGTTATTGTCCGAACCCATGCTCAACCAGATGTTGGCCCTCCTCTCTGTAATGCATCTCCTCATTTTCTGACATCAGTCCCACTATAGTGGTTCATTGTTGAACTTCACTGTAGTGTTAGAGGAGTGGATGTGTGTACAGTCATGCGAGAATAGAAAGAAGGCAGGACTGAGGACAGAGCCCTGTGGTGCTCCTGTGTTTAGGGTGAGAGTGGACAATGTGTGGTTGCCCACTCTGACATTTTGAAGTCTGCTAGTGAGGAAGTCCATAATTCGTGAGCAGAGTGTGGTGGTTAATCCCAGGTTGTTGAGCTTGTTTATCAGTTTATGGGGTATTATTGTACTGAAAGTGAAGCTAAAGCCGACAAATAGCATCCTGACGTATGGGTTGGGATGTTCCAGATTGGACAGAGGCTGTGTGAAGTGCGGTCGTGACTGCATCTTTCATCAATCTGTTTCCGTGTTGGCAGACTGGCGGCTGTCCAGATCAGATTTAAGGCATGTGGGGACTACAGCCTGCTGCAGGGACAGGTTAAAGATGCTGGTGAACACCCCTGCCAGTCATTCAGCACATGACTTCAGTGTACGACCTGGCTCCCGCTGCGAGACAAGTACAGGCTCCCTCCTGGATGATGTTGTTTGAGCTCTCACTCTGCTGGTGTGGTTGTCAAAGCATGCTAAAAACTGGTTCAGCATCAGGAAGCATGGCGTCATGGCTGGTCGGTGAGGTACTGCTCGTAGTCCGCTCTGGCTTTAATGGCTCTCCACATGCTGCGGAGGTTGTTGTTTTCAAAGTGGCCCTCGATGTGTCGCTGGTATCTGCACTTGCCCTCTTAAATGCCCTTCTTCAGATCTCTCTGGGCCTTACTGTAAGCCAGCCTGTCCCCCGACCTGTAGGCAGCGTCTCATGTCCGGAGTTTTCTCCAAGTCTGTGCTCTGTGCAAACAGCTCCCAGTCTGTGTTATCAAAACAGTCCTGCAGCAGTAAAGTGGATTCTTCACTCCAGGAGTACCCACCGACCCACAAACACACACACACCAAGGTAGGCTTAATGTTTAGTTATTCTGTTCTACAGTATTACAATGCAGGTGACAGAAAACCTACAGCACAGCATCAGTTAGACAGAGTATAGATAAAAGTTTGGATTAATGGGTTCACTTGATAAATTAACGAGTCTCAACGAATGAAGACTTTTGCTCACAAAAAAACAGAAGAAATTTACTGTAACAGTTAGTATGTATATTGAACCTAATGGCCAAGAGATATGAAAGACACTGAAGCCAAGGGCAGGTTGAATTGCGTGGCTGGCGAGAAACAAGGTGGCGTGGTGTGGTGTGGCGTGGCGTGGTGTGGCGTGGCGTGGCGTGGCGTGGTGTGGCGTGGCGTGGCGTGGCGTGGCGTGGCAGAGACGACAAGGACGGCTGATGACCGGGGTCAGCTTTATCCTGTGCACAAGGAGATATGAGGTTTACACACACCAGAATACACCACTTTTGTCCTATCACGGCTAATTACGATTCAGCCGTGAGTCAACACCGTAAAAGCCACAGATGCAGATGTGTACCTGTTCCCCGGCTTGACTGCAGCACACCAGAGCTATGGAGAATAAAGACTGGGAAGAAATCAATAAGGCTGAAATTAACACTGAGGGGAACTACTGCAGCTACACAAGCTGAGAGTTTGGTCGACAGAGTCAAGACCACTGAAGAAACAATCTGGTGACTAATGGAGATGAAGACCAGGCTTAAGGACTGATGATAATGAGTCACAGTTGAGGAGCCGAATCAGCCAGAAGGAACACAGATTGGCACACACACACACACACACACAGAGGGAGAGGGATGGGGAGAACCCAAGGCACACAGAGAAATAACACTTGAAACACTTAGCCACAGCCTGAGCTGCGACAAAAAACAAAAGTAGCCCTGTATTGATTGTGAAGGGTATTTTCCAGGCCCTCATCAGAGCACAGCATGGCCAATTAAATGGTAAATGGACCCGATTTATAAAAAGCCTTTCTAGCCTTCACTACACAAAGTTGTTCACAACACAAGTCAGCATTCACACACACACATTCACGGCAGGTAGCTGCTCTACAAAATGCCATACACCAATGAAACAGCCATATGGGATTCAGTATGTTGCCCGAGGACACTTCTGCCTCCTGAGCTACAGCCACCCTGCTGTTTACTGCTGTTGTCCCCGGATGACACCTTCCTCTCCTTCAGTCTGGTGCTGCATTTGAGCCATGGAGGACCGAAACTGCCTAAATCAAAAATAAATAAATTAGACAGTTGAAGAGTTGCAACCATAAGAGTTAAAGGCCCATCTTGTAAGCACGCTTGTCTTTGCATTTACCAACCTCCCTCTTCCCTATTATGTTAAGATTGATGTCAGTCCCAGCAGCTTTGGTGCAGCCCTGTTTCAGGAACAAGATGGCAAAGTGAGGCCAGTTGCCAGCTGAAGTCTTAAAAGTACTTTGTGTGCGATTTGGAGTAAATTTCAGTGAGCCTCAGTCAGTTTGTGCAGACAGAGTGTGACTCCTTTGACTTTTTACTGGTTTTGTGGTTAAGTATTCAGTATGAGGAGCAGCATGTGCTGTGCTTTGAAAGGACTCTGCCAATCAACAATATTATTGCTAATTAAGAAATAGAGCTCTGGTTAACAAAATGTGAACAATCCCTTTAAAAATGAGAATGTTTTGTACAACTCTCTGTATGTATGATGACAACGCAGTACAAAATTTTACAAGAAATCAATTTTCTGCCATCTCGTTGTCATTGTCCAAAGCACTGTTTCCACTGAGCGGTGCAGTTTGGTTTGGTATGTTACTGCACACAACTATTTGTGTTTCTATTGTCAGAAGTTGTGGATGGTACCAAAATAACCACACGGTACCATACCTATTTTGGTCACCCTTCCTCTGGGGTACCAAGCGATTCCAAAAGGGTCCCAAGAGGAAGGAGCTACACACACTGCAGTCTGTCGACTGCAGGCAGACAAAAAGCCGTTTTTAATTGTTGTGGTAGAACTGTTAATATATTACTTCATTGAGTTTTATATATTTTTCGGCCAGAATGTTACCTTGTAGATTTCAAATATGTTGTCAGTTTATCCAAATAACGTCTGTTTGTATCTGTCATGACGTTTTCGACTTGCGAGGAGCTGTAGCTTGCCAGGTGAGACCTGCCGCTGTCTTCCCTGCAGGACATTTTAAACTGTTTATAAGAGTGATTAAGCAAGATTTCATGCCAGCATGTTGCCAGATTCAAGTCGGGTCTATTTAAAATTCAGGCCTTTGTTTAAGACAAATTACATCAATGCAGTGGTTCTCTGACTCGATGTGGCATGCTCACCTCACAGTTGTAATCAATCATTAACAATGATACAGGAAGCAACTAACAAAAAAGCTTAAATTTTCCAAGATTAATCTTAGTGAAATAATGGTCAGCAATTTTTTGCTAGTTATTTTTCCCTTCATAGGTCATCACATTCAATCTGTATGTTTTCTGTGGTTCATTCAAGAGGGTGGAGTCAAACTGATGCAGTCCCCACAGCAACACAGTGTTTAATTTTGATGCAGAGAACAACCAAGACAAGGAAAAAGAGAGAGAGATTCGTTCTATGGATTTTGATTTTATTTTGATTTATCATTTGATTTTTACTGTTATGCTGACATGAATAAACGTGCACTTTAATATCATTCTAACTTAACAGAAATTACTCCTGCAACCATAAATGTACTACTGAGAAACAAAGTGCTCAGGATTCTGCTGCAGTGAAGAGAGCTCACACCTGGAGTGAGTTCAAAGTCACACCATGGTGCTTTTTTTTTTTTTTTTTTTGCTACGGTTTCCTGGTTGAATGACCTGTTTCCTTGACACGGTGTGCAACGGCCTCTGAGGTGTTTTCTCTTGTTTGGTGGGTGTGTCAGTTGCCCATTCGACTGCAACATGTGGCCTATATAAACTGCACCATATTAAAAAGGCAGTAGCACAATAGGTCCAAGCAACCCGTTACTCGATTTCTCTAAATATGTGATGGGAAACATTACGAAATCATATCACAGCAACACTGATCAGCAAAACTCACAGGCCTAATACTCGTGATAAAACCATGAACTCATTCAGATTCTCAGACTGAGGAAGTGGAATTTTCTTCATCTGAAAAACATCGCAAATTGGATGGCTTTAAAAAAGAACCACACTTTCCATCACACTCCTTCACCCGATTTGGATGTTCTCTCTTATTCTGGACAGCAGCAGCTCTGACTGTAACTCACAGCCTGTTTTGTATCATTAATCACATATTTAGAATTGATTCATCAGGCTCTTCCTCTGAGGGAACGCGCATTGTGCTTCCTTCAACTGCCATAGTTGCAACACTTGCGTGACACAACATTCCACTGTTCCCATTTAAATAAACCTGTGATACGTGTTGTCGGCTTTGAACGCAGCCCATAACTCAGTCCTATACGTGGATTCCAGTCAAACCAGTCTCTTCCCATTTCCTGCTCCTCCTCAGGCCGCTTCTTCTCCAGATATGACTCTTGAGAGCTGCATACAACATGTCACAATATGTCATGTGTAATTGTCAGAAGTGGCAGAAGTGCACACATTCTTTACTCAAGTAGACGAAAAGATGTTTGTGTAAAAAAAGACTGATAAAAGTAGAGGTACTGACTCAACTTCCTTACTCAAGTAAAAGTAATAAAGTACAGGTTCTGAAAAGCACTCAAAGTATCAAAGTATAAAAGTACAAAAGTAAAAAGTTTCTCTCGGAAGAACATTTCCACCCAACCTTTCTGTCGTATTAATGCTGTAGAAATTTGTACATGATGGGAAATACCCTTATTCTAATTCTTCATGTGCAAAAAAAAAAAAAAGAACTTCTCCTTTAATAAGAGTAACAAAGTTTTTGTACTTCAATTTCTCTCTGTCAGGACACTGACAGAGAGCAAACGCAGGAAGATCAAAGTAAGAAATTGAAAATATTGTGACGTCAAGATTTTTATAATAGCAAAACAGAAACCTTTTACCACAGGAAAAAAACAACATTTCATTCACAATAGAATTTTACTTGTATGAGAAAGCAGCTCTTAATGTCTGATCCTAGAATCGCCACCAATCCCCGTGATGGGTGTTTGCTCCAGTGAGGTCACGACTGATGATCCCACAGTGGACCTAACGGCACGATACGCTCAGGGACTCCTGGCAGAAATAGCATCAAAGTTTTCTCTGTTTTGTTGACTAATAAAAAACTCAGTTAAGATGCTCAGAAAACATGACACGGCTCCTCATGTTGATCTCAGTGTCTTTCTCTCTCGATGCAGCAGACAGACAACCCGATCACAAGGGTCTTCAGACTATTTACAGAAATGTCAAGATGAGATCTTGGGCACGAGCTGAGCAGCGGCACAAGCCACCAACCGGTGCAGCCATCTCCACGGCCCGGTCAGCGCTGGTCTGACGAGGTCCACCAACACAGCCACAAAAATCAAACTCCTCAACAGCAACATGACGACAAAAAGAAACACTCGATTTATCATCTGTGGCAAAACAGTCTGAAATAGACACACACATAAACATCACGGAAAATTATCTATAGAGTCGAATCGAAGCTTTGAAAAAGAACTGAAGTTTGTACGTTTTGTAAATGTTGAGCGTTTCAATCCAGTTGTAATTCAAGAGCCGATCAGATGTATGACTGGGTTTGTTCTGTTTAAAAGAGAGAGGTTACAAAATGATGCTGTGTTGAGTGGGTTGTTGCTGGTACATTTGACATTAGTTTGTTCTGTGTACAGAATCCTACATTTAAATTCTGCAGCCACGACCGTGCCCAGCTTCTAAAAACAGGTTCCCCGTTTAACTTTGTTCTGTAGCATTTGTACAAAATCACTTTGCTTGCTGCAGGTATTAGTTACTAGCAGGATTGATTCATTATTGGTTTTGTTGTGTTTAGGTAGAATTCTAATGGAGGCTTAAAGTAATGTCATCCTTATTATTTCCCAGTTGAGATGATAATGCCAGTGTGACACCCTCTCCCCTCTGTGACAGTAAGTGGGGCTTTTCCAGTTTAGCACAAAGCTGTTTGCTAATTATTGCAAATTATGCACCTTGTCACAATCATCATCTTTCATGGACAGATACATCTTACACATCGACACAAATAGTGGTCAGTGTTACAGTTTTTCTCTGTCGCTTTGGTCCTCAGATCATTGAAATTCTCCAAAGTAACGTTACTTGTTCATCCTCCACATTTTTTAGCGACTTGCACACATCATAAACACAGTTTCTCAGTCTTTTAAACATATTGCAAACGCTGTACGCATTCATGGAAATGATCACAGTTTTTCTCAGTTGCTTCGGCTCAGTTCTCAAATGAGAAAAGCATTTTTTAAAACATTAAGCCCAAATCTCTACACATTTAATTTGTCGTTCACAACAGATTAGAATTCCTCCTTCATTCAAGCTTGCAAACATTCAAGCTAATAAACATCCTTTCATTGTTTGAGCATCAGGGGAAATGATCCATCAAATTATAAAAATCTGTCAGACAAACATGTGCATGTTATAAATATCTATGACATGGAGTGTTTGTGATGTCTGCCACAATAAATTGGTGAAAGACCTGCCAGGTCAGATGTGATGTCGAGGGAAATCTTTAGCCCAACCAGTAAGACCGACAGGATGTCCACGAAGATCAGAACTTACATGTCGTGTTGTGCAGTCTACTGTGAGGAGGAACAATTGTTTTTTTTGTTGCTGTTGTTGTTGTTTTTCACTATACTGCTACAGGTATCTTCATTGTTGTGGATTTTTGTTTGTTTGTTTGTTTAAGAGTTTGCCCATCACGTCATAGTCGTGATGTAATTTTTGACTGTCATGGTTAAAAAGCGTTCATACATTTTGGCCAGTGAACGACAAAACAACTTTTCATCTTTTTTGGTGGCACTGCCCAATGAACCAACACTGAAACTAGATTTTGAAACATACATGAAATACTTTGGGTGACTTTACTACCTTTTGCAAACATGCAGCAGAGTTTTGATGAACCATGAAACTGTTGTGACAATTGCTCGTACAGTTCGAGGAAGGTTAAGACCGTTCTGAAAAATAAGCCAAATCAGTTGAGTAAAACTGTAAATACAACTGTCTGCTGTTTCCTACACGATCAGTTGCTTAAGTCATGTCGGTCAAAATGTGTTTTACTTCTCTGTTTAATAGTCTTAACCCCCCAAAAATCTGGGCATTAGTTCATTGCATTAGTCATTACATGCAAACCAGCTGAAGCTGTTGTCATAATCTGTCAAGCTTTTTTCTTTATTTTTTTAAACATTTCTAAGACTTTTTTTGTCCTGACTTGATAAGTGGCTCTCCGATGATGAGGATGGGATCGATAAAATGCTCTTTGCATCACTAATTCATTCACTTTTCTTTTTCTTTCTTTGGTTTTAGGCCTCATAACTTCTGGGCTGAAAAATATCTTATTGTAAAGCAGCTTGTAATGTCTGCCGAATTCATGTAGGCTACTTAAAACTTAATTCAGTACGGTGTATTTCATCTTTCGATTCAGTTGTAGAATGTGTGGCCCTCCACTTGCTTTTCTACCTCAATGTGACCCCCTGGAAGAAAACGTCGCCCACTCCTGACATGTGCCGTAGGGAAAAGAGCAGCCATGTGCATTTTCAGTCAGCGTCGTCCAAACCTCAGCATTAGTTTACAGTAAGCAGCTTTGTGCTGGTAAGGCAGCCCTGTTTGCTTCTTGCATCTGGTAGAATAGAATAGAATAGAATAGAATAATCTTTATTGTCATTGCACAAAACAATGAAATTCTGTTGGAGCAGTCCTCCAGCTGCCCAGGCTTATAATAAATATA
>JAQFJB010000020.1:598584-609369 GCA_029874875.1 Naso minor
GAAAAATGGTTATTTCATGACTAATACATAAGTATGAAATGAACAGAGCCAAAGAAAAGAATAACAAAAAGGAAATAAAGAAAACAGAGCCAGAAACACCTGATTTACTCTTCATAGACAGATTTTATCCACAGATTTTACATGTCTTTAAATATTTCTTGTTTGTTTTTATCTTAGAAGATTTTCAAAAATAAATGAATAAAATAATAATTTTTCCGTGTGACTATTAGCCCATTTGTTTCTCTGGAAAATTCAGGATGATTATGGATGTAAACCAACAGACATCAGTGTGTGGCTGACTGTTGTAGTGTGGCTTTTTTTTTCTTCTTTTTAATCAATTTGGTTCAAGTCAAAAGAGATTTGTCAAAAAAGTGGCTATAATTTATCAAAATATCTGACCAGTATATGAATGAACAGCAGTATATGAATAACTGAAACACATGCTATGCTACCACGGGCTTTTTCTGACCCAAATATTTTTAGCTTGTGTAAAGTATGCTGATAGTGTGGTAGCAGGCAGCTCCCTCCGTCCTTGAACAGATACAAAGACAATAATCAATATTGGAGGATGTATGGAGGACATTCATTGCTGCACTGAGCTCTATGGTCTGTTTAACTGCTGACCAAACCCATTTGTGATGTAATGTTTTACAGCATTACTTATTTAAAGGACGATAGTTTGGACTTTTCATTGCAAACTTTAGTGACTATACCTATTGCTGGTGATTCTAGATATCTGGGGAAACTACAAGAAGGTTCCTTACAATATTACTTCACACCAAAGTCACCTTGAAAGACGTGGTTACGACCAAACTTGGGAATGTCTGGGTGATGGGAGATGAAGTCGTCCAGGAAGTCGGTGAGCTGGTAGCCCTGGCGTAGTGTCATGTGGCAGCCGACCAAGTACTGGTGAACCACTCTCAGGTGGAAGTCGTAGCTGAAGGAGTGAACGTGCATCAGGTCCCGCACCTTGTCACACTCCTCAGTGAAGAGCATTGAGAGCTAAAACAGAAGCGTGGACACGTCGTTAGCAGCACAGAATGACTCGTGGACCGTCACAGGGTGAATGAGCTCACAGCAAAATGGTATTTCATCCACGGCAAGAGGTTTCTCCAAACTCAAGTCATTTTTATTTCACAGATTACTCTGGTAAATTAATAAAACCTTTCTTTGAATGGTTTCTTCTTGTGTAATAATCCACTGGTGAACATGTTTTGCACTTGAAGGGGAATATCCTGCCGTTCCAGTTGCTTTGACTGCTTTGTGCTGTTCACCGTGAGGCCCTGCTGCTCAGAGCCTTTTGAAAGCAACTTTGATATCAATCACGTCCATAATAACTTCTAATCTAATTCAATCCAACACTAGAGGCTGAAAAAGCTTTTGCGAATACAAATGGCTGCAATGAGAGTTAATAATGTAGTTAATTACAGCACAATAAGAGTTTTCAGCGTGAGCTTAATACAACCTCTGCATCTGCTTTCATCTCGACACTTATTGGCATACATACGAAAAGGTCTGATCAATAAAGGAGGCAAGAAAAATTGAACTGCTCTCTTCTGCCTCAACATTTGTTCAGAAACTAACAAAAGGGCAGGAGACATTACCCTAACACTGCAGATATAAGTTAAAAAAGAACTTTCTGTAGGCACAGTGCACCGAAAACATGAACGTGAACTTTTCTCTCCCAGGTTGTCTTTCCACTGTCTGGCAGACAAATTAAGTGTGACTGCTTAGCCTGCTGTCTATGAAGCCAGGAAGCCAGTGGGACGACAGACATCTCCTTTGCTCGGAGGCAGTACATTTCCTGTGTGTATCCTCTTAAGTAATCAAGCTAGCATGTATTAATTTTCAGCCAAACAGTTCACGTTTGAACTAATTAAACACCCTGAGTATCTCTGACAAGAACAAATTGTTGAGTAAGTCGCTGGGTTGCAGCTTGTCTCATTTCAGCCTCACTTGGGAAGTGAAGCTGATGAATGAGGCTACATTGAAGGAAGCGCCTCTGATCATTTAATATCACAGAAGAAGAAGGGAATACACAAGGCAAGTTGACTGAATAAAGACAAGAAAGGTAGTATGAGATAGAAAATGGTTTTATCTTTGATGATGTACCCATGCTATATATGGAGAAATATCTAACATGTACTTTACAAATTCAAACACTGTGTAGGTTTATTTTATTTATCATAGGCAGCTAGTACAGTGATCTAAGGCCCTGAGTAATGCATTACTCTTTGAGCTTTGGCAGCAGGTGTGCTGGAACCATGTGACTCAACACACCATTACAGGCATCTAGAGGTACTGTGTGGACTCACCTTTTCAACTTTCTTACCAGGGTCCGACGTTAAGGTTTTTTCCGTGTATATGTATTGAGGAAACAGATCAGCTGACTGATCGCAAAACGTTTTATTTGCTTTTGACATTTTGTATTGCCGTGGCAGTCACAGCAAAACGTTACCAGCAGAAACACTGCTCCTGCTTCACATGATGATGCTCTGTCCTCCCTCCTTCTCCCTGCGGAGCTCCGGTAAAATTTATGAACGCATGTAATAATAACCATGCACTCCGTCTCACCTGACGTAATACAAAGGACTGGCTTCCGTTTGCGGAATTGTCCTGCAGTAAAATTCCAGATTTTCTGAATCTTATTAAATTCCGCGCTAAATTTTAGGCCCTGGACTGCTCTGTCTTAGCGGCATGATAAGCAGTGGTTACACATTTTTTTATCTGGTTGTGGCTCTCCACGTGAAGTCTTAGGACACAACAGTCCAACGGTCCAGGAACAGTCTGGCATTTTTTTGCCTCAAAGCAAGCCGTGTGTGGAACGGATTTAGCATGGCTCTTCAAGTTCTGCTTTCTGTAGCCGTCGTTTGCTGCGGGAACTCTCTGCAGACAGCGCATTACACAGCCGGTATTGTGCTCCGAGGCGGTACTTGCCCAATCAAGCATGTCTGGGTAGGTTTTGCCTACCTGCCGTTTTTTTTAAAGTTGCTCCGGGCATTAATGAATCTAAATTATCTAAATTACTGGCAAACAGGTGAAGAGGAGGAGATTTTCTTTTTTCACTAGTCCTGTGATGTTAGTCCCACCACTAATTCACAGTCTTTCTCAACTCAATTGCCCGTTCCACTACTGAAGACTGACCTCTAGTGGTCCTCTGCATTAACACAACACCTCAATAGAGCATCTTCCAATCAGTTTATCAGCATCTGATTCAGTGCTGATAAATTTAGAAAAGTGGATTGGGTGTATGGTCAATGGAAGGGGCCTTACAAACAAAAAGAGGCCTTGGGCCCATTTCCACATACGCAGCCACTAAAGAAGGCTGAACCGAAACGTTTGGCTGCTGTGGTGTTTGTCATCATGTTTGAGGAAAGAAAATAAAGATATGAAGACTACTCCTGGCTGTGGGCCTTATATACACATTTAATGGAGTCTTTTTCGGCATGACCCAGCACTGGAACAAATATCGAGGATTCCCTGTGGGTGAGCACATTGTTTTTTTGAAGATAGAAAAAGGAGTAACCATATGTTTGATGGTATTGGAAAAAAATATCTTCAAGCTTCAAAATACTTCCCTATACTGTACTATCTTAATAGCACACTGATTTATTTTGAAAGGAAGCACTACAGGAAATGACATTACTGGAATTAGGATAACACAAGCTGTTAAATGCAGTGCGTGTCTCACTGTACTTTACCTGATAGTTGAAGTCACTGGTTTCTCTCAGGATGTCAATGGTGAGAAGACATTTCCACACTCTACCTCGTAGGCTTGGAGGAATACCCATCCTGATAAATCGCTCAATCTGAAAACACAAAACAAGATGTATATTTACAATTACTGCATGCAAAAATGTGAGGGTAAAGCAATAACAATATGGAAGCCGAGAGAGGCGAGTCACTTATCTTTATTCACTCCGTTATCCCGAGATCACAAAAAAAAAAACCCAAAAAACTTTTCATTTCACGGCTCGTTTTCCCGTGACAACGGGATAAAAAAGCTCTTTAATGTCTCTTTTCACAAAATTTTTTATCAGAGATCTGGAGTGCCATCAGCATGTAGATGCTCTTGACACCTGTAAGTAGGTTTGCTGAAAATGTCACATCATGGAGTATCTATTGATCAGCGCATCAGACTATACTTGACTCAAGGTCTAACACAGGCAGAAACTGCACTGTGTCTTTCTGTTAGAGATGACATTCAGATCAGCACTCATCATTTAAGGAGAAGACGAGCCCGGCTGAGGCTTTACAGACGAGCGCACTTCAGTGATGCCGCCGGCAAAGATCTTGACGGCCAAATCTGTGTGAACCACGCCCTCGCTTTCGATCACGTGATGAAAGCTCACCTGATAAACTTTCACGTTATCACGGGAAAACAAGCCATTATCCCGTGATAACGGATTGATTTTTTTCATGATCTCGAGATAACAGAATAAAAGAAGATAGTAGCGACCATGGTTGCTCTCGGCTTCCGTGTAACAATGTTTTTTTGTTTTCTTTTCCCTCCGTTTTGCAGTTGAGGCGAGTCTCACCTGGCTCTTGCAGATAAAGCTGGCTCCATTCCAGTAGCTGAGCAGCTCACACAGCTCTTTCACCCTCACTGAGCTCAGCTGGGGGTAGCTGACAGACACAGCACATGGTGAGTTTACACCGATTCATCAGATGTTTTGTTTTTTTAACCAGGCTGATATTGGCTTTGTTAAATAGGACAATGATCAAGAATGATCAGCAACGATCGCAGGCACACTGACATCAGAGTTAATGCATCCATCCACGCTGATGTGATTCACATAGATTCCTGTAACGTATTCATGACAACAAGATTTCACTTTTGTTCTGAATCAGTGATTGCTGACGTCATAGAGTGTGAGGTGATTTTGCTCAGCAGCTTCATGTTAACAGGACAACATACAGTTAGACCTGCTCGAGCTACTTATTAGCTTAAAAGAATTCATTTGTAAAACTTAATAAGAGGAAATATTCATTGATTTACCCATAAATGCTGGCTAATAACTAAATGTTCTCTCAAGGGTTTGTCCACCCTCACAAGTCGGCAGTATTAAGCATCATTTTTATTTAACGCTATTTATTTGTATTTCTTTTTTATTTATTGTTCAATAATTGATTGACCTTAATGTAAAATAAAATTGGAAACAACAGCATAGGCTATCGATTTCTACATAACGTTAGTTCACATAACCTACTAACGTTATAACTTACCGCCGTTTTTTGTAATTAATAAACGTTAACAACCAAATAAGGGTTAAGTTACCGTTAGCTATTGTCTGGGTGAATAGTTAACGCGAGCAGAGTAAAAAGTAACTAACGTTAACTTAATTCAGCTGTCCCGAAGAAGTTTTTATGTCCCGGACAATGACAAGTCTATTCCAGTGACGTTAACGTCAACAATTTGCGAGCTAACGTTAGTTTAACGTCACAGTCAACGAGCTCTCAGCAGCACCGTGTTCCGCACCTGTACTCGTGACATCGCCGATGCAGTTTACTCTCCTTTCTTTTAGTCAGAGCAAAGCCGAACTCATCAAAACGCAAGTTCTCACTTCGTCTTCTTATCGTTGAGTTTCTCCTGCTGGCGTTGCTACTGCTTCTCCTCCTCATGCTTGTGAAAAACAGAGTTGTACAAGCTCACTTCTCTTGGCCGGCCACAAAAGCCTGAGTATTTAAAAGTGCCCGGTTGGTTTGTGCTGAGCGTCGCTGTCAAACTCAACGGTCCCACTCGGCCCCGCCCCGTTCTTACGTCACCGTCAACTGAAAATGGGCGGGATGAATCAGACCCGTTCGGTTCAAACAAAGCAAAGCGGATTTCAGCTCATTCATTAGACAGAAGCTACTTCACAAAATTGTGTTTTCATATTCACCCTTTTGAATGATATAATACTAAGCAGATAAAAAATGGACAAAAAATGGAAGTAATAGGCTGACAACAACATGGCCATGTCGATTACAACATAATTTTAATTAACAAAGTAACCAGAACATTAGGCTTGTGTATGAGAGAGAGAGAGACTTTGTCAGTTGACTGTCACTGATGACAAATTTCAAAGTCATCGTTGCTCTTTATCATAACAGAGCGTATGGAATAATGATCTCATAATAGTAATCTGAAGAACAGTGGTTCACAAAGTGGGGGTCGCGAGAGACAGAGAAGAACAAAACCAAAGAACAAATTAATTCTCAAAATAATTAAAAATTTCATGTTTAACCCATTATTTCATAAATTCTGGTCATATTCTTTGTTATATTCTTTCTTAAATTACTGTAAAATAATATTATGGCTGTTAAGCTGTTGTTGTTTTGTGTTTGAATAGGCCTAATAGTGCACGCGACCATGCAGAGGCAGATTTATTACATAGCTACACATCATGCCCTAAGTTACAAGAAAGAAACTCAAAAAACAAACAAACAAACAAACAAAAAACCTGCAGAATGCCCCACATCATCTCCTGTCCTATGGTCTCCTTTGCGCTAAGATTATTCTCTTCTTTCTGAAGGACAAAAAATGTACCCACTTTAACATCCTGAACAACAGCATAGACTGATACCCTCCACCTGGAGAGGATCCGACATCTCCTTAAGGACAGACTCAAGAAATCTGAGAGGATCTGGAAGCCAATTATTTCATTTCTGGATGGGACAATCAGCTAAGGTGCACTGTGCAACAGCCAACAGTGTTGTCTAATATGCTCAAGTAAGAGGTAGGTGTGTTAAGAGGTGGATGTGCTCCCTTCTTTTTTTGTTTCTTGGGGGTTGTTGCTTGTCTGTTTTTGTTCCATATCTGTGTTCTACCCCTTTTGTCCCATTTTATTTCTTCTCTATTTAAAATGAGGCATGGTACCTACCCCACTGAAGTCTGTATAATTTCTTTGCACATTCTTCACATTAAAAATATTTGAAAGAAGACAAGAGTGAGAGAAATAGACAGAGTATGTTTACATTTAATGCTAAAGTAAATTAATTCAAATTGCTCTCAAGCAGATTTTCTCATTTCCCTTTTAGATCTAAAAGGTTTGCTACCTAATGTTTGGTATTTCCACTTTTAGTGGTGTCTGTGGCCTCTATTTTGTTAGTTGATTGTTTTCTGGCTTTTTTGTTTGCTGACTGTGTGGTTCTGTGACCACAAGAGTTTCTTGTCCTATGGTCAATCTCGAAGAAAAGATCTTAATCTAAGTGGGACAGCCTGGAATGGAAGGAAACGTAGATAAAGAAAAGGCCAAATGTTTAATATTTGTGTGTGCAAAAAGTATAGGCTACAGGTCACATGTGTGACTCATCCACACTGAGTTTAAGTAGGTCACTGGACCATCATACACCACAGTTATGTTATGAATGTGATAAAAGCTTCTCTGATGCACCAGCTTTTCTAAAAGATTCTCAACTGTTGGCAACATCTGGACACAACATAGCCGATATTACTGTAAATAATTTGAATCATTCATTTGGGGGCAAGTTAAAGAAAATTCATGTAACACTTAAATGTTCTTTATTGTGATGCAGAGTATAGTGTCTACATAATGTATAGCATATTTTATTGTGGGACATGATCTTTATGACTGCAATGATAAATAGTGATAAAGAAATATCTATTCTAACAGTGGATATTACCTAATCACTGGATTAAATCTACTGATCAGCAGCAGACAAACTACAATCCATAACCTTGATTCAACACTTTGACTGCGACCTGTCGCACTGAAAAACAAAACCAAACGATGCATGTTAATATGTTTCACAAAACAGCAGTTTTATTAAAACCGGATCATATTTTATGGAGAAAATGTCCTCTGGTTTTCCCTCTGATGTCCTACAACTACTCTGTCTGTCTGTAGCCTTTTATTTTAGTGGAGCTGTCACCAGCAACGACCCGATGCTGTAGCTGCTGGTTCAGTAGGCAGGCAGCCTACATGCTGCTTTCAGGAACCTCTGTGAATCACAGAGTTGAGGAGGAGCAGTCGTAGGACATTGGAGGGAAAACCAGAGGACATTTTCTCCATAAAATATAACCCAGTTTTACTGAAATTGCTGTTTTATACAATGTATGAACCTGCATCGTTAAGTTTCGTTTCTCGAAGCCACGGTTCGCGGTCAAAGTCACATAGTGTTGCTTTAAAGTGGTATAACTAGCACGGTGTGCAAGATTGCACCTCATTCAGGAGATTGGTCTGGTGCCTTTTGAGTTCTTTTTCTTATTTTCAGGGATGTAATCAACAGTTGCTGACCATAATGCCTCTTTACAAATTAGCATAGAGCTACAACCAATCAGAGCAGCAAAACCTAACTAATAATAACTGTTCACAGCAATGAAACGTGAAGTAATGGCAGTGCCATGTCTAATTTTAAGCAGCAAAAAAAAATGGCTGGTCACAAATGTTCTCATATTACAGCTGAGTACACTTTAATTAAACCTTTTAGTTGGGAAATGGGCAATGAAACAGAGTCTTAACTCCCACCTGTTTCCTGCCTTGTTCTACAGTTCAGTCCAAGTTTTGACTCTATTGAGTTGCACTGGTACAACCAACCAAATCTTTACACTTTTTAAACATCTTAAAAATCTGGACCGGTCACTGTCTTCTGTCAGTCAGCACACCAAACCCTTCCTGTATTGAAAAAGCAGTTGTGAGTGGCCTGACACGGGCCAAGGTCGTGTGAAATTGTGTCTGAGTATGAAGGAGGACCAGACTCATCTGCCAGAGCAAATCAGCAAAAAGCTCAGCAGGTTTGTCTGCTTCTCAGACTAGAATAGAACCAAATTTTTACAGTTTTCTTCTTTTCATAGACAGACAAGACTCCTTGTCCTTCAAAGCTATGGTATTTAGTTTTCATACTGCCTTTACTTTTAAAAAAGGAGCAGAGGGAGCAAACTAGCAGCTAATTATGAATCAAAGGTGTTTTGCTGAGTTTGTACTTCCAATCATCAGTCCAATTTATAGCTACTTTTAAGATGTGATTTACCACCTTAAGCTCTCATCCTCATTTTGATTATTAGGTTTTCACTTTTAAGTAGCTGTAAAGCTGAAATACTGGCTCTATCATTACATGCAAGACATACAAATTTGATTTTTCTCTTTTGTAGAATTGACAGAGGTACATCATTAGCTTAAATATGATTTACCCTTCCAGGACCTTAATGACATTTTCAACATTTAATTCTTTAATATTTATACCTATCCATTCCCCACATAGATTTGGTAATAAGCACATCAGTTACTGTTTTATTGATAATATCAGGATAGTAAATCAATCATTGTGCTTTTATTTACATGCAGCATAGCCATATTGCCTGCAAATATTGCACCATAAGCAATCATTACTTTCTGGATATTTATCGACCTTCATCTTTTGACAGAATACCAATGGCTGGTGTTAGTCCTGGTTGGCCTGACAACATCTACTTCACCTTCCAGTTCTATCGCTTTCCACCAGTCACATCGCAGCAGCTTAAACTACTGACCAGCGACAAGGTTCAACAGAAAGCGACTGATTCACTTCCATGTGTCCTGGCCACCATCAACAAAGACGGCACCTACAACTCTGGTAAGGATCCAGCACTGCAAACATAATGCTGTTTATTTCTTCACTGGAATGGAAAATCAACCATTGTGGTGCACTTTGAATGTCTTAGAGATAATTTATGCAATTAAAATCAACTAAAGATTTTAGCCATAACTCTTATTTTTCTACCTTTGTACAACAGGTGACTTCCTTTCATATAAGCGAGGTATAAAAGAGTAGAGCCTTGAAACTTACTTGATGTGGTCAGTCATAGGGAAACATGTCCAGTTATGTTATCAATGTATAGGTAACAACATGAACTAACAAAACGTAATGTAAGGCCAAAATTGTACGTCCCTTCGAATGATGACAAACAGTGAAACAAGATTGTAAATCTGTTACAGATTGTTGATACAAGCAGGCAAGCTATGATTTGTTTTACTGCTCTCCAGGTTTACGTCGTACAATCAGTGTCTACAAACTGTAAGCTTGTTCCATGATGCTCCATGATGTTCTCTGATGCTGAGGCACTTCTCTTTCAATCAGCCGAGCGGGCGCTGATTGATGTCAAGTCTATTCATGTAGCAGCTAATGAAATGGAAGAGATATTACAGCTTCTGACAGAGCGTGATATTGAACACACAAACAATCCCCCCCACCTCTTTCTTATGCCTACCCATTTTCTCCATTCCCCAGACATACACTCGGGTCTAACTCTGTCAATATTTCTCTGTCTCTACGTCTGTCTCTGTCTATATCATCCGCTGTGCACTTCCACAAAGCCCTCCTACATTCAGACAGATCCCTCCATATATATTCTAAGGCTTGAAACCTTTCCCCTTATTTGCTCATATCATTTAACAGTTAGTTTATTCACAGCTTCTCTTAGTATTTATATGTTTCCTTATTTGTCAAAATCTGACTCTGAAAGTACGACTTTACTCACTAAATCACCAAAATATATTAAACACTATTTATGTTGGAAAAGAACTACCCCTACTGTTAAAATGGAGCGACGCCTGCGAGCTTGTTCGGGCAGACAACTTGAGCTGCACTGATTCATATTTGTCATATGTCATCTCATGCATTCTCCCAATTAGGCGCTCAATTTAAGCTGCGAGATTTCCGGCATCTCCCTCTGCTCTGTCATCGCTGAAGACTCTCCCCAGTGCTGCGCGGTAACGTTCAATGACTCCACCACCCCAGCAACCACCTGCAAGCTCCGACTGGGGGTTTAAGATTTATGTCATCACTCCTCAAATTCTGCATATA
>JAQFJB010000020.1:617355-628082 GCA_029874875.1 Naso minor
AAAAGCTCCACCGCGGACGATCGCTCAAACGAGCAGCGACAGTCTCACAAACTTCATCAACAGACAACAATTCATGGAATCAGACACCACAAGCTAGGAACCGTATTATTTACCTGACAAGTAGCTTCTTTATGGTTTTGTGTAAAGACACGACAGCAATGATGTCGCAGCACCATAAACAGAGAATAAATAAAACAAAACTGCACCGATGACCACACAGCAGCAATATAAAAAGAAATGTTATAATGACATCTACTTAGAGCAGGCCACTCCTCTAATAATCCCACAGGGGGTTCGGCAATGCAGACTGTCATTTTGTTGGTAAACAAATACTGAAATCGCAGTTCTGACGAGCTTCAATCGTGGACAAACCTTCTGCTCCACTAATAGTTTACAGGAGGTCAAGCATTCGTGCACCATGCAAGTAAACATTATGCTTTCACTAACATTTGTTAGGATTTTATTCAAATGTGTCCAGATAGTTTCTTTCAAACCCAAACTGTAGAAACACCTACACTTTACATTAAAAGGATCTATGAAATTAATGAAGTGCTCATTTTTATGTTGAAAAAATATTGAAATGTAGGTGAGACCTTGATGATGCTTTATTATGAAGCCTTTGAGATTTCATCACACACCGTTGCCGTGGCGACCGACCCTTTGCCGTGAAACATGAAGCTCTCTGTGAGGTGCCAGAGATGATTGAAAACTCATGAAAGTTTGCACAGACATCAGGAGGCAAGCTTATTTTTAAATTTTATATAGAAGTTAAGCCTGGGTGCGGTCAAAATTGCTCCACAGCGCCCCCTACAAATTTTCAAAGAAGCAGCCCCCTGGCATGTTTTACCTAGAAATCTGAAATTTGGTAGGCATGTACAGAATGTCTACACTTAAAAAAAAAAAATCTCTTCGTGCTCTGACCTAAACCCAGCAGGAAGTGATGTCATTTCTACGGCTCCTATTTCAATGCACGCCTCCTTGGAGGTTAATCTGATTCACAGCTTCTAGAGAAGGACTTGAGGATCAACAATTATCAAAAGCTCTTACTTAACTCAAACGACGTGGCCAGACCCGAAGAAATCTTTGTGTCAATATTCAGTCACAGTCATAGTGCCACCTACTGGCAAGATGACGTAACATTATTTTCTTTGTGCACTTGCTTCTCCCAACTTCTCCATCTTAATCTGATCATCCTTAAACTTTATCTCAGTAGTCTTAAGAACTTGTGAATCTAAATAATGGTAATTGCGAGTTAGATTGCCTCCCTGTTGGCAACAGTAAGCAATGAGTGAATGAGTATCATCATATGATTTAAATGAAACGGTCATAGTGTAATGTCAACATCTGTGTCATGCATGGCCAACGTGTGGCTCTTTCCCCGCTCATGTGTGGCCTTTACTGTTCTCCATGCTGCTGTTTTCTTTTTTAATTGATTTATTTTTTAGTATTTTTTTAAATGTACTTCAGTTAATTTCAAATGCACTTGACCTGAATATATGAAAAAATTGTCAATATCAATGACAACAGAAGAACAACTGTAGTGGCTAATTTTCTTTTTGCTATCTGTTTTTAGCCACGCCAACAATTGCAGCCATGACTGTCTACATAGCAAAGACATTCAGAGCAAATGTAAAGCTAAGTGCAGACAAAAAGAAGAGCACAGGACTTTCTTGTCTGAACTTCTCTTTGGTGAAGGGAAGTACAAAAACCCTTTTCTGCACATTATGCCAGCTACTGTTAATCAGTGTTTTCTATGCTACTACAGGTCAAGTCAATACACTGCATAAGTCGTGTGGACATACATATCAAACAGTGGCTTGGAGTGGCCACAGCAGAGCATAAACCAGAGGCACAAAGACTATTTGACAACACAGACTGCCAGGTGTCACACTTAGTAAATAAATGTAATAATGTGCTTGTAAAAACAGACTTATGACATGTCACTGTTGTGTGTTACGCCCTGGAAAAAGTGTAACATTTCTTTTAAGATGACGCTGTGTGTGTCTTTGCTGTGAACTGCTTGTCCGCCCCTGCTCTGTGCCCCAAACATAAGGCGTAACTACTGTTTGTTCTCTACCTCGAATGCCACCGACCCCAACGGGCACGAGTGTGAGGGCCTGTTCAGTGCTGCTTGCAGCTTTAACTTTTTCAACATTACAATAAAATTAAACTCTAGTGTACAGAGAAACCACATAAATCCCTAAAAAGACCTCTGGGACTGCCACACTGTCAATGTTGTTGACCTGTGGAAGCTCTTTTAAGACCCCTAATGTCAAAACAGTAACCCTGAAACTCTTAAAAACAACCGGAGCACATTTCTGAAACACCAAACCATCCCAGGGGTCACAGGACGTCAACATATCGAAGTGCAAAACCACCTGAACTCAGACAAGTGAAATTAAGACATTAGAAACATTTTGTATTTAATTTTCTGTAACTCTTGCTTCCTTATCCTCTCTCTCTCATGCTTTTAAATCCCAACAGAAGCCCAAAGAAAGAAAAGGCACAGCTTAGTGTCGTGTGTCCACGCAGCGGGGCAGATTTCTGTCATGCGTTTACCTGGGAGTTGACTGTCTGGCCCATGGGAATGCGGGAACACTCCAGTGCATACTGCTTCACACAGAAGTAACATCCCTGGCAGGAGAAGAGGGCACATGGAGAACACGTTATTTAAAAATAAATAAAAACGTTACTAATGTGTGGCTGCATGTTGGTAAAGTCATCCATGGAAAAAATGGTGCACTGAAATCTTGTATAGGAAAATTAATTTACTCTTCATCAGTTTGCAGGTTTCAGAGAAACAGGGTCATGTTTTTAACGGCCTTTGATAGAAATTCCGACTAATTTAGCCGCCTCGTCTATCCTAACGAGGTTAATATTCCACTGAGAGCACAGATACGAGGAAACAGGTTGTGATGCTGGGAAACAGTAAGGCCCCAGACGATAAACATACTCCACTGTAAACACACCAGTGGCTCTCTGGAATTATTTGTAAAAACTCATCTCATGCTCCAGGAAATTGTTGCCATTGAACTTAAACCCACAAGAACGATAACGCTAAAATGTTCAAATGGTCCAACGGATTTATAGTACTGAGATATGAGCAACTACGTCAGTATTTCATGATTCACCCTCTTACCTGAAAAGCCAGTTCCATCAACACGATCCCCCCTGGCAGCGCCCTCTGGAGGTGATAAGCAGTAGTGCCAGATGCTGCAGTCTGTAAAGTTCATTTACAAAACTTTCTTACACAGTTTGTCTGATATCGGCATTTACGGGAAGATACACGAAGTTTTTAAGCCAAGCTGCTGTTAATTTAACCCTCATCACTTTTGTGTGTAGGGATAGGTACTGTTGTACTTTAGCCATGCAGATTTCAGGTTTTTTTAATTACATAAAAAGAAATAGGATTAAAATTTAAAGCATAATTATAATGATTAGAATTTATTACATATATATATAATCAAATTTTACTTCTAGGACAGCAACAGCAAAATAAAGTCACAATATAAACTCCATAAAATCTGATATCCAAACAGAATACAAAAATAAACGGAGTGAACTTCATTCATTTATTCATCTTTCTCTCCTCTGTCATCCCTCCTTTCACTGCTGATGTGGACTGACAGTCAGTCTACAAGCTTTGGTGGATTTCTAAGCTGTGTGAAGTGAAGTTTAGTGTGCTGACGTTGCTCCAGTTTTTTCAGTTTTGTGCCACAAAGGAAAACAACAAATACAAGTGACCCTCACTGATGTTAGCAGCAAAGGAAAGGTTAACTCTCTACCTGACAAAAAAAATACACCATGTTACTGTGAATGCCCTTCGGGGAACTGAGCACTGTGGTCAGCACAACAACAGCACACAGATTTTTATCAGCAATGTTGTCTTTGGAGGCATGAATGAAGTTTGCTAGGAAACAAACAATAAAATATTCAAAAAGATTCACTCTTTCCTGCGTACAAAGTCAACGTTTGGGAAAACTGTGGTGAGCCTTCTGATCTCTGCTGCCCAGTTTTTAGGTTTTTGGCTTTGACTCACAGCACTGCCATCACTCCGTATGGTCAGTCTCAAATCAACTCTAACTGTATCCCTGTGGCAGCACTTCAGTCGGAGTGAGTGCTGTGCAGAGGGTCAGCTATGCTCAACATCTGTCACATTATGGATTTTGGCGTTCCTGTTGCTGACTGAGAACTGTACACACGGGCTCTTTGATTGTTTTTTACATCAGTAACAGAGTTTAGTTTACATCTTATTACTACTATTAATTCTAGCTTCGAAACGACATGTTTAGATACAGATTACAGTTTATGTGTAGATGCTGCTCAACTCTGAGTTTGGATCTGCTTGGAGGTTTCTGCCTGTTAAAAGGAAGATTTTTCCTCGCCACAGTCGCCTAGTGTTTGCTCATGTAGGAACTGCTTTAAACTGTTGGGTTTAATAAACGTGATACTACAGTATTTAATTATAGAGTGTGGTCTACACCTACTCTATATGTAGTGTCTTGAGAAAACTTTGTTGTGATTTGGCACTGTATAAATTCGAATGACTTGACTTGGTATCAAGGAGGGACATCATGAAAAACAAAAATGGTAATTAAAGTTGACAAAAAACAAAGAGAGGAATGTTTTTCTTGGGAACAGTAACTGTTACTATATCACTGTCAGTGTGTATGTGTGTGCGTGTGTGTGTCCTTACCTTAGGGCTGTCCTCACTCTTCTGCTTTACGTAAGAAAAAGACATCCTCCCTTCTGATGACACAGAACTCAGCATGGCAGCGCGAGCCCGGGCGATGCTGCAGGAGATGGAGGGCGGGGTGGATGACAGGCGTCAGTTAGGGTCTGCTTAAACCAAAGAGATCTGGGCCCAAAGGCTGAAGGCCCACGGGCAATACGTAGCCAAACCGTAAGACGTAATTCAGAGAGAGTCACACGGTCTGAGCCTAGAAAGTGACAGGCAGGCAGCATGGGCATCTGCAGTGCATCTGCTCTGTTTACATCAGCCATGGGCCAGCAGTGCTGGGAGGTCAAAGGTCAGAGGAGGATTGAAACACAGATAGATGACTAATGGATGGATGTTGCTCGCAATTGTGGAAGAGAGGAGAATGAGGGAACGGTAAGAGGCAAACATGGAGAGATGGATGTTTAAGTTTCACACAGGCGCATGAAGCAAAGCACTTTGTGATGCCGTGTCCCTTTACTAATGAAGTGATCAAGCAGTTTATCTATATATTTTTTGAAAAACAATAAATTTGATAATAGTGAGTTATACTTAAAATTGGTTGAATTTCATGCACTGTCTAGTACCATTAGGATTTGATGTGCCTGCTTCACTGTGGATTAAATCAAGGTTTTATTTGCATTCATGCCGGCTTCGGTCGAGGAAAAAGCCTAAAAATCATCATAAAATGTACCAAACAGAAAAAATTTACTGGAGGAGACGAGCAATGGTCGTTATCAGAACAACAATTCAAGGCTAAAATGAACCACTGGTGCAGATACAGACCTGCGGGCTGGAGACTGAGGCCGGACCTGGACCAGAATGAAGCCCATGCTCTGCAGGTACTGAACATACTGCTGGAGGAAGGTGCTGGAAATCTCCAGCAGCCACGGCTCTTCCTTTAGTCGGCTCGGCAGCATGTCGGCTGAGTCCGTGCTGTAGCTTCGGTCCCGACCTGACGCTGTGGAGTCGCTGGAGCGATGCCGTTTCTGGTGCACATGGATTATAATTTCAAACATTTCGTGACACTCTCAAGCGAGCAGCTCTGACTTTGTGATACAAAAGTGACATCACAGCAGTGTTTTAGCAGCGGTGTCCTCTCTGTGACTCTTTACTCAACAGCATGTTCTCGTTAGCCTAGAACTCTGCCATTCGGAAACTGTCCATAGAAACTTCGTAACAGGCAAAAGATGAGCCTGGACTAAAATCAACCAAGGAATTTACCGAAAGACATTCTGTCTTAACTTTTAAAATACTTTGTGTTGCTAGTAAATATTTGTTTTTCAGGAGTATGCCAATGTTTGAGTGAGTACTGAACCATATAATCACTGTAGACACCAGTTGATAAAGACACAACCTCCTCCTCTCTCACCATCCTTTGAGTCAGACGACAAACATACCTTCACCGGAGGCTGAACGACCTGTTCCTCTTGGATCTGCTTGCGGAAGATGGGGTCAAAGAGGAGAGGGGTGGCACAGTAGTGGACCAGCCTGGACGACTGCTTCAGGGTCTCCAAATCCGTCCCCTGATGAGACATCCATGTTACACTTTAGTTCTTTAATCCTTACTTTAGCAGTCCAGACATTAAGGACAATTTCTTATTTATAATGACGGGTTGGTAAGAGCCAGAGGACACTTGATGACGAAGAGGGTGGGGAGCAAACAAAAAAGTAAGGCAGGGTACCTCACAATACGATATGCGATACGTGGCCCACGATAACGATAATATCACGATACAGTGATTCTGCGATAACCAATATGTTGCAAGACAATTATATAATGATGCATCGTGATATCTGTCTAACTGAAGAGTAAAAAATGTACAAACACAAAACTTTTCTTTGTCCCACTGATGTTGTAAAAGCTGAAGTGGGTTGAGACTTTAGACTTTAAAGTGGCTGGTGCAAATCTTAACTTAAGTTCTTTTCAGTGCTGTCCGTCATTACTCTGCTGTCAACATCTTCTTCGGCAAATTAATTTTCTGTTCACATTACCCACATTCATGTCATAAGTGCCACCATGAGCAGTCATAAAGGAGTGTCTTTACCCTTAGAATGCTGTAATTGACCAATCACAGTCGAGCATTCAACAAAGCCATATAATAAAAGACTATAACGACTTTACATTCAAGAACAAATTCAGTAATATTCACAGGCAGCCGTGACATTAAAAGATTTGGCGGACAGACATTTAACTTTGTGTACTAAGAAGAGCGACTTGATATTTAGCTCCAAATTTGACTGTAATACAGTCAAATCACATCATACAATTAATGTGGTTCATTCAGTGGCAGAAGATTCTGCCTAAAACCAAATGTCAGTGGGAATGGCCGTGGGCCCTGATGGACCCGGGTCAGGCTGCAGACCTCCTCTTGCATGTTCTCAAGCTCATGAGTGCTGAGTGGGTGAGTGCTGAAATATCACATTCATTGATGTAATACCATTATGTATCTTCTCTTGGGATTTTCATTGTGGCAGACAGAAACCTTTTTCATTAACTCCGTTATTCCCTAATTTGAAACAAGGCAAAGCTAAATGATTTCCCAGAGGAAATAGCTGTAACTCTGGCTTAGAGAAAGGCTCCGTTCCTCCGGGTTTTGTCAAGTCAAATTAGCTTGATTTGATATCAGTACAGGAACTTACCATTCAACTCGGACTTACTGGTCATATCCAATTTGTTGTATGAGGTTCAAATTATGTTTCTTAATGTGACCAGTATCTGAGACAGTTTTGAACTTGTCACCTTCCTTAACGAACCCCATGAGCAAAAACACAATACCACACCAGGTTTCAGGGCCTTTGATGCTCATGCATGTAAATGAGCCTGCACTTCATGATCACATGTGGTGCTGTCATGTGAAGCCAGTGCAGAAGCTTGTACCCGGCTTAGCGCACACACACACACACACACACAAAAAAAGTGTCTTCAGATCTCAAATCAAATGTTTTAAAAGCAGTAGTCCAAACACAAACTGGGACGTGGATTTGGTGCCTTGGTTGGAATCCGACTGAACCCTCACCCATCTTTCTAGAAACATTTTATGCTGTTTGGCTTTATGAAAGAAAGAGTAAAAGATCAACTTTAATTAAAAAAGGATCAAGACATGTTTTTGTTTTACTTTTCAGCAACCTCAATTTCCCAGACGAATCATTCCAAATAATTTAGCCAAGTCTCACTGTGCGTCTGCTGAACGCTACCAAAGTCGCTGTCCCCCGTTTTCCTCACGAAGTTACTGTTCCTTAACTTAAACTAGACTTGAATCAGAGTAAGCACAAATCAGGAAGCATGAGGTCAGACATCATTGCGGTTTGACCTGCTCAGACGTGACATATGTTGTCTACTTTCCCCTGCAGTGTGGAGACAATCTTGAGCTATTAACTATCTTTAACTACTAAAACTGTATTAAAGTCTGTTATGAGACTAAATAAGGTGATCTGCTAAAAACTCTGGTTTTCTTAGTCATTTAAATGAGGCTTGTCTGCTTTGGTTGCGGCAGTCCGAGCCTCAGCAGCTGCTCAAAAAAACCCACAGCCACCTGTGGTGAAAAAAATTAAAATCAGGTTAACTTTTTCACCACAGCCGGCTGTGTTACGCTGCGACAGCCAATCACATAAAAGGGCCGTCTACCAGCTATCGACCACCACCCGTGGACCGGGGGAGAAATAGAGGACGCAACCTGACATCATACAATGGGCTCTCTCATGTTAACAAAATGACACTCAGACCACTGGACAACCCTGCTGTTTCTCTGGACTCCCTGATTTGTCTGAATACAGCCTAAGTTACAAATATTTTAGCTTTGCTATTTTATCTGTGTGTGGACATCAGAATGACGACTTGGGGTACTTACTGAAATGGGCATATTGGACTGTGCTGACCTCTGCTGCCACGTAACGAACAGGTTCTCTATCTTCATCTGTTTCTCCAGTTCTGTTGGCACAAAGACAGTGTAGAGAGTGATGAGCTGATTTTCATGACTATTATTAGTAATGGTATAAAGCGTGCAGCACAGTGAGGGGAATAGTACGATTCACTTTGTGTTACATTTGTTTGTAAGGGAAGTGTGAGACAAATTAAGTCTGATTGCTTGTTGGAAAGTAGCAGCAGTAGTAACCTCTTCGTTCTGTAGCTTTGATATCCAAGAGCTGGCCGCCATGTCGGGCTACCACATCTCCCTCCATCAGGGGTCGGATGGTGCATACGTCCCTCAGAGCCTCATCAAAGGGAAGAAGCTCAGAGGGAAAGTGAAGTGGAGCAAGACTTCGACCGGAGCTACCCAGCCTGCCCTGCTCTTTACTGGGCAACGGAGGGACTGCGCTACGCAGCAATGCATCGGGCTCCATGGAGGGGCCGAGGAAGGGGTTGGGATCCTGCGAGAGACAGATGGAGAATAAGAGACAATCAGTGAAAAGGGACAAAGAACATTGATTAAACAGTTATGTCCAGTTCAGACTACAGAATTTTAGCCCTGATCTTGCTGTCTGCGACAGTTTCTAGAGATTGTGAGTCAGACCTCCAGATCGTAGGCAAGCGTGAAATGCTCAAGGACGCAATCATGAGCTCGTAGACAGCGTGACAGAGCGTCACAGGATATCTAGCATGCCAGATATCTGGCCCAGTCGCAGGTGTGCAGGTGCCAAGGCTGGACTGGCCATCGGGAGCAGCACCAAGAGTTTTCCCGGTGGCCTGACCTGCTGACCAGCCCGCAGGCAGGGGCTTCAGAAACATTCACGTACCAGCACATACAGTGTCAGCATCAGCTCGTGTGCCACACGCAGCCTATCAGAATAAACAGCAGTGCGAGGGTCTGGTGGTTTATTTGTAGGCTACTAAACTGCTGTGAGACGATCAGAAAATGACATTTTATTTCTCTGATTTACCAACTTTCTCGTTACCACCGCTCCTCGTTTGACCAGTGCTGCTCTCTCTCTCTCTCTCTCTCTCAGAGCGCAAACTGGATCAAATGATACAGTTTAGGAAATATTTTACAACAACAACAATGGTCATTAATGCTGACCTTTTCAGTCACAGGCTACAACAGTATTTTAAGACGGTGTCACAATATTTAACTTCACTGAGTGATTGGGACGTCACACACGTCGCAGGCTCCTCCCAGTGAAAGGATCTTGTCGTGTGCAGCTCCTTACTGGTGATCAGTCGTGCAGAGTGAAAACCTCAGCGACTGAAAGAATTGGTAATACAAGACAGACAGTTGTAGTGTGAACATTCAAGAGACCCGATGACTTTGCAGGTCTTGTGGTGTGTCCAAGGGTTCAGACAGTAAACGAATTGGGGGGAAATAAAAAAAAAACAATATTCCCTTTAAATCATATCGGGTCATCTTCATTTGCCTGAAAACTTAGAGGATGAGCTTAAGTGCTGTATCCACTCAACCTCGGGTGGTTAAAGAGTGAATGTCTGCTCGGTCGACTTACAGACTCCTGCTACAGATTACTGTCACTGTCATGATCAGTGGCATGACCAAAGGCCAAAAGGAGTGTGGCAGTGAAGAAAGGCTCACATTTCCTGATCATATTTTACACTGTGTAAGGTACATCAACTTCACATATATATTAGTGTTGATGGGAATCATTATTACTGGACACTTTACTTTGCACAGCATTGTCCACGTGCCCTGGTGGCTGTTGAGAGGAACTTTTGGGTGAGTTTGTTCAGCGGAGCAGCTCAGGGCCCAGATGCCCGAGTGTGTCCGAGCTGGCTGCAGCATGCCCACAGGCTGGAGGGTCAAACTGTGCACTGGTGCTCCCTCTGCTTCTCATCAAAACCATGACAGATGAAGCTCTGTTCAGGCAAATTTTCTGCTGCTCTGACTCTGCCTACTGTCCACACTCATTAGTAATGCAGTAATGACGAGCAGGGCCATCGAGGGGAAAGGAAAAGTTTGGTTCTTTATATTCTTTCTGCTTGTTTTGTACTGGGCCGTAGGGGGAGGGCTGAAAGGGCATTTGGTGTCTTTCGATGCTGTAAAACAGTGTTTGAATAAATCTC
>JAQFJB010000020.1:885416-902967 GCA_029874875.1 Naso minor
GGAGCCGGAGCCGGAGCTGGAGCCGGAGCCGGAGCTGGAGCCGGAGCCGGAGCTGAAGCTGGAGCTGGACCTGCAGCTGGTGCTGGAGCTGGACCTGCAACTGGTGCTGGAGCTGACGGTGGATCTAAACCAGGTGTCAAACCAGGAGCAGGGACAAAGCCAGGCGGATCAGCGAAAACCTATCCCATTAAGATAGAAGTGAACAATATGCCAGAGGGTCCAGCATTCATACCCGACACCAAGACTGTGTCTGTATCAGAAGATCCAAATGATCAACCTAAGGATGGTGTGCTCACAGTATTTGCTGCTGTCGACCCAGACACAGGAGAACTCGCTGAGGACGTCAGGTAAGTGATGCTGCTCCGTGACGCTTTACTGATGCCAGGTTTGTAAATGTTTGTAGTGTTTACCATTGCTGAGTGACAACAGTGTAACAGTATTATATTTTGGACAACATACACTTGTCCCTTACCAAACCAACTCTTATTTTTAAACTTTGGATAAATGAGTCAGTCACAATCAAACGAGACAATGACTTCAGTCATTGGTACTTTTGCACCTCTATGTTAAGACAATGGAAATGTGGGAAAAAATAAAGGTTGGCAAATATAAACCACAAAACAAGTAAGAACATTTCTAGAATATATAATTCAGTTAGTTCTCTAAGCAAATGATAAAATTAATTACTCTCAAAAATATCATGTTAAATGTCATAAATGTATGATTGTGGCCCAGTGTGTCACACTCGCTTTAGTGCATAATCATCTCTTACATCCATGCACTGACTGTGACTGAATGTTGTGTATAACGTGCATGCTGGGCAAAATTATAAGGTTTAGTCTGACTAATTTGAATAATTTAAGAGACATATGTGCACACATACTAATCCCTGGTCAAAACAATGCCAGATTTGGCTGAATTATAAAAGACAGAAGTGGTAAAATGAAGAGCCGCTGAGCCAAATGATGTGGCTCACTGAATAGAGACGGAAATCCCATCACTAGAGTAAAGAAATACAACTTTAATATTAACAGGAAAAACACCATGTTAATTTTTTGTCTCACTCCTGTCCTTTTATTTCTACACCGGCTAACTCCAAAGACAGCCTAGCAATCACGGTAAACCTTAACTGATACTCGGCCTCTGGAGAGGTGTGACAGATAAAATTCTTCTACAGTCTAAAGCATTTAAACATGATCTAAAAAACAGAAAGCATTTCTCACTTACCAAATAAAAGATGTTCATGTTGCAATGTTCTCATTATTACCTTTGCCCTGTAGCTCCCTTCAAGATGAGGTTAAAGGCAATGTCAGCAGTTTTGCAGCTACTCTAAACCAAGAATTGGACAAATTGAAATTATGACCTGATGATGATGAGGATCATCCCATCGTTTTTATTTTTTATTTTAAAAGACATTTTATTCAAAACGAAAACTTTCAACCTCATAGTGACATTATGTGGAAAGACAAGAAATCATCAAATTAAAATGTTTGAATAGAATTTTGTGACAGTTGGTGAGAATAGTGGCTGAGATAGTTCAGTCTGGACAAAGAGGTTCATCAACTGCTTGATGCGAGCTATACATGGGAAAAATTACAACAACAAAATGTATATGTTTTGGGGATGTCTTTTGCCTTTTTTTTGGATTGAGCTGGAGAGAGGGGATAACGTTCAGCAGGAAGCTAATCGCTGGTCATTAGTCACAAAACATGTACATACAAATGTAGTTCTCGGGTCGGTGGCCTTGCCCGCGGTGTTGTCGTACAGCTGGAGTTGGTCCCCGGGTGCTGTACACTGGCTGCCCACTGCTGCTAGAATTAGGATGGCTTAAATGCAGAGGACAGCTATAATTGTACAGTTGTATGTGTGATCTTAAAGACTTCTTTCTTTTTTTCTTTCTCTCTAGTTCGGCAAGCGTTTTCCTCTCTGCGTCTTTATGCAAAGTTTAGCTAATAACCTTTTGGCTTCAGCTGAAAACTTAAGCAGACCTGAGGGTAGCATTTCGTTACAGCTAAACCTCTGCAACCAAGTCTTGAAGTGGATCTCCCCAAATGTTGAAGAAAACACTGTACTGTTTACTCAATGTTTCTGATCCTTTTCTTGTAAATGTGTTGTGAACCAGTTATGCCAAAGCCTATGATCCAGATAACTGGTTCACTGTTGATGAACAGACCGCAGAGATTAAACTCAACAAGCAACCAGACAGAGAGTCACCTGCCTTAGTGAATGGGACCTACATTGCCAAGATTCTGGCCATAAGCAAAGGTAATACCATTTGTTCTTTATGATCCTGTACGCTTGTTGTCATCAATTAGGGTTCATTTCTTCTCTCTTGATTAGTTTTTGCTTGAACAGTTTTGCCTATGGCGCTGAAAGACTCTCCTTAATTCTTACAGTTATTTTCTCTAAGTGTGATTTATGACCTGTATGTTCATGAGTAGGGGGAGAAAGTCATAAATATAGTTGCCAGAGGCAATTTTTTGAAACGAAGCACACTTGATCTCAGACTGAACCTGCCAAACCACTTTATGACTTAAGGTGTGTCAGCTGAAGACTGAGTGAAAGCCCAAGAGCAAAAACAGTTTCATCCACTGCCAGTTTCAACAGACCACCATACAAACTAGAGATAACACTTTCTTTTTTTTTAACATAAAAACACAATTTAAAATTAGGATTATCCAGATGTTTGTAGTTGCAGTTGCCGGCAGGAAAAAATGTAATTTTGGCTGTAATATGTGTTTGCTTCAATATTCAAGAAAAATGTATTGTCATTTTTGCAGTTCAAAAACGAAACTCTGATTTGGCTCATTGCTGCTGCTGCATCAGTGGGTGTTGTTGAGTGTAGAGCAATGAACTAAACTTCTCACAGCCTGGGAGAAGAAGCTACTCTGCAGTCTGGTGGCACAGCAACCATGTGCTGTGCTGTTAGTTTTGGCAGACTAATGTTTAAGACTTAGTTTCAAGTCATTTGCTTTGTGTAACGCAGTAGGAAACAGGTGCTCACAACTGACTTAACCTATGCACTACAGCCTGGGTCTTTGTGTTGGTGGCTATGGAGTCTATGTGCTGTTTGACTAACTGAACTGTTGTCATCCCTAGACATGCCATCAAAGACAGCCACGGGAACAATAGCCATTCAAGTCACTGACACCAATGACCACTGTCCCACCCTGGCCTCCACTCACAGTGATCTGTGCTCCAATAACAAAACTGTTTATGTTACCGGCATTGATGAGGATGTTAGCCCCAACGCTGCTCCTTTCACATTCACAATCATCCCTGATGAGACAAGAGGCAGCTGGGACATAGAAGTCATTAATGGTAAAAAATAAAAACAACAACAACCAAAAAATCTTTCAATTCGTAAAAGAAATTGTTGTAACAATTTTATTTTTAGCAAACGTTTATCATAGTGTAGGAGCTCAAGATATGAACTGTCTGTACTGTAAAAAAAATATTTAAGGCCAGTGTAAAAAACCTGAATTAATTAGTTATGATGAGATATAGATCTACAAAAAGTGTAGCCACTTCCAACTTCAAATCTTTAGAATAAGATGATTCTCTTCTTAAAGGGCTAGTTCAGCTCTTTTGATCTGTTGTTGTATGAAGCACTTATGTCTAGTCAGTGTCTTACCTGCTGTAGATAATGATCAGATTTCGCTCTCTGTATAGAGCAGCAGCATGTTGCAGGATCCAGGAAACAGAGCGAAATACTGCTGTAAACGGTACCAACAGCAGCATGTCTTTGAGCCACAGACAAGACCACCCACCTAAAGTTTATTTGTCCCCCTTTTTAAAAATTTGTAGTGCTTTCTTTTGCCATCAGTGTATCCTTTGGGACAATCGCAGGTGCAACTATGATTGTGCGTAGGAATACGGACGTTGTGCAGTTCAGGGAATGTAGACCCAAAGAAAACAGCTGTCTGACAGCGATGGACAGCGCTAAAAAAAATTTCAAATGCAGTGCACACGTAAAGGGACAGATACACTTTAGGTGGGTGCACTTGTTGGTGGATAAATTACTGTTGGTACAGTTATCGGCAGTGCTATGATTTGCTTCCTGTTGGCGTATCATGCTGCCTCTCCATACCATTACCTACAGCAGGTGAGACGCTGACCAAGCATAAGTGCCTCATACAACCCCACATCTACTGTAGACAGCAGAACAGAGGAAATTTTAAAGTTTTGGATTTGAATGTCAAAATGTCAAATAATGATACTGTTGAATGACAAATTAATTTACTTTGTTAAAAAACAAACAGAAAAAAACTCGATTCATTTTAAAACCTGACATACAAATCCAAGACAAGGAATATGAGTTCTATTTGATGTGTTGGTAACATTCATTACTAGAGATAGAAATAGTATTACCATACCAAAAGTATTACTGCTTAAGTTCAAAGTAATAGTAGTGATAACAATATAGTGTGAGTTTGACGAGGACTTTATTTTCTCTTTTTTCTAGAGACGAGTGCCGCTCTTCACTCACATGACAGTCTGTGGCCAGGCTTTTATGAGCTGAAGGTGAAGGTGACGGACGCTCAGGGTCTGTCCTGCCCAGACAGTGAAGTTTTCACTGTGTCTGTTTGTGTCTGTGAGGAAACAGAGGAATGCAGCGCAAGATCAGCTAAACTAGGAAAGCCTTCATCTGAACTCTCTGCCCCAGCCATCGGCCTGCTGCTATTGGCAATGTGCTTACTGCTGTGTGAGTTGATCCTTAATGGACACACTAGAAAACATTTTTACCACATTTTATGACATAAACTCAATTTTTAAAAAATTACTTTCAAATGTCATTAAATTGATTTGTTTTTAAGTTGTGTAGTTACTACCCAGAGCAAATGTTTCAAAATAATATACTGCATATCCAGTTATGCTATTTATGACACATCTTTGCCTTCACATGGATGTCAGTGGGGGAGGTGTTAAATATTCAATATTATGAATTCCATTCAACACAATAATGTTCAGTCAGGAGGTCAACTTACTGAAAAACAAACTTTGGGGAAGCAGTATTACATTACAACAGTAACTGACTACTGGTGGACTCAGGGGGAGGGCAGGCCCCCAGTGCCCTAATGTTCAAAAAGATGCTGCGACAGCGTTTGAATGCCCCTATGGCAGATAAAACATGATGAAATGTCCTCTTGGCCTCTCAGGTGCAGTGGACAAAATGTGGTAAAGTGCCCTCTTGGGTGCACTTCCAGTGTGCGCTGGTACCTCACCACATACAACAGGTGCCCTTTTTACTGTTTTCACCCCTGCCCTCAAACATACTGAGTCCACCAGTGCAACTGATACATCGATGTATGTTTATGAGGGGGACAGAATCAGTGGTGGATTTGTATCGGTAATTATGCGATGAAATGCCTCTATTGAAGTGGCCAAAGTGATCAGAATATTAAGTCACAATCTCTCTGTGAGATCTCTGACTCACTGTAAATTTAACATTAGAGGATTCCCAGAGTAGGATTCAGTCTTCTTAATTTTGAATGAAATTAGATTATTAATATTTAATATCTCATTTATCCATCTGTGCATTTTGCAATCAGAAAATCCTGACGTAAGTGGCAAACCAAATTTGAACTTTACTTAAATATATTGATGTGAATGTTTTGCCTCTCTCTGCAGTAATCCCTCTTCTCCTGCTGGTTTGTCAGTGCGGAGGAGCAGGCACTATCTTTCCTGACCAATTTAGTGATCTGCCTTTTGACACCAAAGAGCACCTCATATCCTACCACACTGAAGGCAAAGGCGAGGATAAGGTAAGTGTACATTTTTGTCTCCTCTTTAAAGGCGCCAGAGTGAGCCTGTTTGCTTCTTTGAGCCTACACACTAATTTCCTTGTCAATGTCAAGAATACTATATATCGATGGGTTACATTTTATTTCTTCTGTTGTTTTTTAGGAAGTGCCACTCCAAAGTATCCCTATCATGATGGCTAACCAAAAGAATCTTGAGATGGCACAAGCACCAAACTTCAATGCGAATGCTTCGTTATTCAGAGGAGCTCAACAGAATACAATGTATAGTGCTTCTGTGAGGAATTTTCAGGCAATCAGCAAAAGTATGATGGAAGCCGACAGCTCCTATGGGTTTTCCAAGGAATCTTTCAACCATGGCATGAGCATTGGTACATTCAACAGGCAAACATTTGGCGCCCAACAGACCGCAGCTCTATATGATGATATAGCCCTACCTGATGCTTTTCTCGAAGAATACTACTCACAGGTACTGTCTTGTAGTTGTGCTTTTGCCAGAACATACAAATAAAAACTATGTTCACAGTTTATTTACACTACCTGTTGTGCTTTTTTTTTTGGTCCTTAACAGAAAGCCGGGTGTGCGGTGCCAGTGAAGGACAGTCTGTTGCAGTATGATTTTGAGGGCCAGGGCTCCTCTGCAGGCTCAGTGGGCTGCTGCAGCCTCCTGGAGTCTGACAACCACCTACATTTCCTTGATGACCTTGGGCCAAAGTTCAAGACTCTGGCTGAAATCTGTATTCCTCCTACACTAATACCAAAACCATCCATGACAAGCAAAGTAACAGGTGCTGTCAAGACCACAGTTGATATTGTTAAACCAGTTGTTCAGCCCAGGATTGAACAAAGTGTTGAGACAAAACATACTGATATAAAGACAGAGAAAGTTATATCATCCACTAATATCTCTAAATCATCTGTCAGTACAGGAAGCGCTGTCCTGGCTTCCATGACACTTCCTCCCTCAAAGGTTACTAACATCAGTCATTCATCTAACATCAGTCAGTGTGCTACTTTGCCCCATCCACCCAGGGCAATTGTACTACAGCAGCAGCCAGTTTACTACACCACCACCCCTGTTCTGCAGCCCATGCACTACATAGTTCAACCACAGCTTCAGAACACAGTTCTGGTGGCAGATGGGAACCAGAGAGCCAATATTTCCAGCATGTATGTAGTCAACGGGCCCCAGAATCCTTCCACTGGTCTCGTAATCAGTGGACCCCAAGGCCCTCCTTCTGGCATGGTTGTTCAGGGCGTTCAGAGTTCTAAAAGCAGTACTAGCCCTACAAGTCCGGTCAGCCCAACCCTGTTGCTCCCTGTGAGCCCTGGTGTGCCCCAGAATCCTTCTTCTAGACTGGTAATCAGTGGACCCCAAGGCCCTCCTTCTGGGGTAGTGATCCAAAGCATTCAGAGCTCTAAAAGCTCTACCAGCTTAACCAGTCCAGTCAACCCCACCATGTTGTTACCAGTGGGCCCAGGTGTGCCCCAGAATCCTTCCACTGGACTAGTCATCAGTGGACCCCAAGGTCCTCCTTCGGGGGTAGTTATCCAAAGCATTCAGAGGTCTAAAAGCTCTGCCAGTCTCACCAGCCCAGTCAATCCTACCCTGTTGCTACCTGTGAGCTCAGGTGTGTCTCAGGGCTCCGTCCCTGTAGATGGCTGGAAAATGGTGGAATCAAATGCTGATGGTAAATACATGTTAGTGAAGGATACAAGTAGTCCAGGTGAGGCAGAGAGTGTTAAATCAGGCTCATCTCAGGGCACTTTGCCCAGAGGTGCTGTCCTGGTAAAACAGGCTGCTCCCCCTCAAGGGGTGTTAGGCCCGGCAGCCCAGGGGAGTGTGTATGCAGTTCTGCCAGGACACACTGTTGCTACAAAGGCTAATGTTGTTAATGTTGTTAATGTAAATAGAAATTTGGGACAAACATTGGCTATGCAGCCTGGGGAAAAGGGGTTGGGGCCGGCCACTGTTTTGGGAGTTGGTGTTGGGCAGCCACATATGGGAATGGGACATGTGGTGGTGGTAAAGCCAGAGGTCAGCCAGGCTAGAAATTGGCCACCTGAGATAAGTCCAGTTGAGACTGGGCAGGTCAGTGCAAACCAGTTCCAAGGAAATCCTCCTTTTGATCTAAGAATGGGTGCCAGTGGTATTCCAAAAGCATCTGGAATAGATTCAACAAAGGAAGACAAGACCAATAATGTTACAGATGTGAGTCACACAACAGAATCAGCTGACCCACAAGGGAACACAGAGGAAGAACCTGAGACTCCACAATCAGAGCAGCAGGAAAATCCTGTTCTTTCTGAATGTGTTTCAGAGGAAGATATATCTATGGTCACTAAAATTTCCTCCACAGAAGATGCCCTGCATGAATCAGGCATCAGTGAGTTATGTAATACAGGCAAAGACAATGAAGAGATGACAAGAATTCCTCAAGGAGAGGAGGCGCCTTCTGCTTCAGTTCCCATCAACATTGGAGATGAGCAGATACACGACAGCAAAGAAGAAAGTGTGGACAGTCAGGATGCAGAACCTTTAAAGGAAGAAGAAAAACCTGTTGAGCCCAGCATAGGTGAAGGAACTGTGGACATAAGTTTTGAAGTTGGGTCAGAGCCTCAATCAAATGAAGCCACAGAGTATCAAAGTGGAAGAGAGCTCAGTGAAGATGTTTCGGACATAGAAACAAATGAGATGTGCCCCACCTTTGATAGTATCCAGGCAGAAGATAACACGGGGGTAATGACTATTGTTACCAGTGACGCACACGAAGTCAATACTTTGGATAATGAATTATCAGCAACTCCTCCAACTGAGACTTCACTAGACAATGAGAATGAAGCTGAAGAGAGGTCCATCGCTGATCATGACGCAATGCCAGAGCTTCATGTGAATAACAGTGAAGGTGATCAAATAGATGAATGCCATGCAAAAACAGATATCACTGACGCTGAAGCAAAAACATCATTGCAGAATGTGAGCACTATTTCAACTAACCAAAAGGAGGAACTGGATGATCCAAATCTGGAATTAGTGTCAGAAGAAATCCAACAAGCGCAAGACGAGGATTCTAATGTGCCAACCACTTCAACATTAGAGAAACAACTACGTACAGTAACACCCCTTGACCAAGAAGAGGAAGATGATGTTATCCAACAGAATGTAATGGAAGGACCAGAAGTAGAGAAGAATCAAACTGAGTCAGATGAATACATTTTAAGCGATGGAGAGACAGAGGAGATCATTTTGCAAGAAGGAGTGTCACAGCAGATTTTCACCACCTCTGATGACCAAGATGAAGATATTGAAAGACAAGATGCCTTGAGCACAAGTTCTCAAATGGAGGATAAGTTAATCTCAGATGACAACATTACTAATGAAGAGACCGATGAGGTAGCTGCAGAGGAAATGGTGTCACAGGTACAGCAAAATATAGGCTTATTAAATGACCAAGATGAAGAGAATGAAGAAGACAATGCATTACACACAAATTCTCCACTGGATAATACCTTTGTCTCAGAGGAGGAGGCGATTGTGGAGGTAGTACCTATACAAGAATATGTAAACATCACAGACAACCAAGATGAAGAGATTGAAAGAGAAGTTGCATCAGGAAGAAGTTCGCCACTGGAAGATCAGCTCATCTCAGAGGACAGCATACAAGATGGAGAGAAAGGGGAGGATGTTGTGGAGGAAGAACTGTCACCTGTACAGCAAACTACTAGCATCTCAGATGAAGATGAACAAAATGAAAATGAATATGCATCACAAATAGTCTCTCAAGCGGAGGATAAAATCATCTCAGATGACAGTGTAAGTAATTATGAGGAAGAGGTGTCATCTGTAGAGCAAAAAATTTGCATTTCAGGTGACCAAGATGAAGAGAGCGAAAGAGAAGATGGACCAGAATCATTTCCTCAGTCACAGAATGACTTCATGTGCTCAGAGAATATCTACAATGAAGAGAAGGAAGACACTGTGACATCTCCTTTACAGCAAAAAGCAAGCATTCCAGATGATGAGGAAGAAATCGCATCTTACCAGATGTTGGAAGAGGATTCTAAGTCTTTGGAAATTGAATGTTTGGAGATGAATCAGGTGGCAGCAACATCAGAGGTGACTGAAACTCAAGAAATGTCTAGTGAAGTTACTACAGATCGAGTGAGACAAGGGATAGACTCTTCTCAGATAGGTGATGAAACTCAAAATATTCCTGAGAGACATGATACTGTTGGTCAAGAGTTAGTCGTGGCTGCTGACATGACAGGTTTGAATGAAGCGTTCACATCTTCAGAGGAACTGATATCATCCAAGGTTGCTACAGGACAAGTTTCTATATTCAGGGAAGACAGAGGGACCAGTGGCAGTATATTGGCATCTGGTGAATCAGCTGAAGCGATGGAAAAAGGCAAAGCAGAGGACACTGTTGACCTAGAAATTAGAGAGGGATTAGATAATGCATGTGGTCAGGTATCACCATCATATTATTCAGAGAGTGAGGTGATGGACCAGATCTTATCTTCAGAGTTGGAAACAGACCCAGGCTCAGCAGAGACAGGAGCTGCAGGTTTTACCGCATCAAATGAAGTTGAGGAGGCTGGTTACCCTGTTCAGAGTGAGAGTACGCAAATTACTGGACAAGCAGTAGAGGAAGGCCTAAACACTGTGGGGGAAAGTGATCCCGTAGATGTTGTGTCAGATGCTCCCAGTATGCATGGGGCTGAGGCAAGTGGTGGTCAAGTAAGTTCTGTGGAGGTTCTGACAGTCATCGGGCAAGTTCCTCGGAACAAGTCCAGAAAGAACAAAAAGGAATCAAACAAGAGCCCACAAAGTTCAAAAAGCCCCTCAGGAAAATGTAAGCAACAGTGAAGCTGGGTTAACAGCTTTACAGCATGAAATGTATAAGTGGTGTGCCCAAGTTGATTTGTCAACTTTCTGCACCATTGTCATCAGGAAGTACAGGAGTTTTATGAACTAAAATTTTAAGACTGTTTTTTTTTTCCTTTTTTTTTTTAAAAGGGCGAGGGGGCTGCTTTTCAAAAGGCCCAACCATACAATTTGGACTACATTAAGTTGTTGTACATTCTCTTAATATAGACATTAAACTATAGATTGAAAGATTCTAGTTTGTTTTTTTTCAAAACATCATGATAAAAAAAAAGCTCATTTTATAGCTTTGGCTGCTCTGTGATGTAGCAAGTTTCAGTCCAATGGGAAAAAAAATGGTGTTGGGTTTACAATACACATTGAGCCTTTAATGGTTGAAAAATGTGTCTTTCATTTTACAGTGTAACCAGATTTGTCTTTAATGCATCTCTTCTCACTTGTTTTTTGCTGAAATATGAATGTGAATAAGACGGAACATTTTAACTGGTTGAAAGATAAGTCAGAAAATCTATGCTGGTTTCATAAACATACTAGTCTGCACAGGCATGTTTGAGTGAGCGGGTCAAAGTGATCGTTGTTTTTTCATCTTCTTATGAGATTTTTTGCTTCTTTTTTTACTCAAAAACTTGTAACTTTTTTTTTAAGTAAAACAAAATTGTGGAATGCTGAATTCTGTCATTTCATCATTTCATTTAGAAAGTCAGTTTGATCATACAGTGTACATTGAATTGTATACAGTCAGTAGGTTTACTTCATTTGCTTTCTGTCTCTCTCAGCTTATTTGATCAGAGTGTGGTGTGAGTGTGGTGTGTAGGACTGATGGTCCTGAATGCTTACTTTAGATACAGGCTACTGTAAATTTCCCCATCCCCATTAAGCTGGGCATACACTGTATGATTTTATAAATGTTGTTACTTAATTCCAACTCAAACTGTGCAAGTAAATCAGCCGTGATGTAAAGCCAAAGCTCACAATTCATGTGCTCACACTGTACGGTCTGATCATGTGCCTCGACCCGAGTGCTTACACTACGTGTAAAAACAGCCCGTCGGCCCCCATTGACCGTCCTGGCTATTGTTAACTGTAAATAAAGATTCATTTGAAAGCTTAGAGGCAGGTTTGTTTACCAGCAGCAAACATTAACAAGGTGGAAGTGAGCTGCTTTGATAATTTGTGCTGTCCTGTGTGCCTAAACCTTTAAATAAAACAAACAAAAAAAACATGCTGGTGCATAAGAACTCGCAGATGGCTTTGAATATGTGGACAGTAACATTCTGGCTTGTCCATTTTGCAGAGAGAATTGGAGGTAAGTCAGCTACTTTTACTGGTGTTAACTTGAAGGCTAACTCGGCTTACTGGAGCACTCCTTCATTTTTATTTTTTACCTTGCTGTGTGCGCATCTCCATGGCATTTTCAGACACTGTCCTTGCAGGCACAGTGAGGAAAAAGGCGTTGACGCTGGTGAATCAAGTCGTTGCTCTGCAACTGTGTGAGATGCTGAATTGGCCGACCAAAATTTTTGACATGTCAGAAATTTATCTGACCGTCGGATGGCTGTTTGGGAGCAGATAATCGGCCCTCGCTACCCCCCGGACACTGCACAGCAAACAACGCATGACAAAGCTGAAATTTGGCCCGACTCTAAAATGAGTCCTGCGGCTCAATAATCGGATCAAAATATCGCACAGTGTACGCACAGCTTTGAAAAGACAAGATAAACATGAATGAACCTTTACTTACATGCTTACCTCAGAATCAAACACCCATACTTTTCCTCTCACCTGTAGTGCTTCTCATCCACCTAGATTGTTTTCACTGGATTAATTCATGTCCAGTGGTTGTGTTTCCATAAAATACTGGAACTATTAATGCATAAAAATATTCAGATTTTTGACATAGCTCTTGTCCAAAGGCATACCTTTAGAAATCAATCTTTTTAGTGCACATAGTTACCTGTGGGGTCTGACTCATGATTTAATTAGCATTAATACACAGTACCTACATGTTATGACAAAAAAGAAAAAAAAGACATTTCAACCAGCTTGAAATAAAAAAAAGAAAACTAAGACTTCTTGCCGAGAGGTGGTTGAGGAATAATTAGAGAGCTATTGTTTAGTGGACACAGTGTCGACATTGAATCACTGGACCAAATTTTTGAAAAATGAAAAAGTAGTGGTCCCACAAGGCTGGGGAAAGGGGTTAGAGCTCAAACCCTTTGATGAGCGACATGCAGGAACAACAGAAGCATCATTCCTGAGTGGATTACTGACGGGGGTGGAGATCGGCACAGATATGCAAGAAAAACTGGATGACACAGGTACATAATTTGTATTCTGGCATTTGAAAAATGCACTGAAGGTATGTTTAAACATTTATTTACACAAACAAATGAGACATTTTGCATTGCACTTCAGCGACCGTCTTCACACAGAAACCGTCCTACAAGCCACAATGACTTAATTAACAATGTTAATTGACATTTACTGCGTGGAGGCCTTGATCTTATTGACAGTTCTGTGCAACAAATGTGATAAGTTATAAAACCATGCACTCACATCTGCCACATCTGGGGCATCAAAAACCATCAGATTAAATGTAACTTGTTGTCTTACTGTTCATCATATGGGAGAGCAGATAGACAAGTGTAAGGTTCATTTGTACAGTTTTTGAGTAAAAGATAAAACACACACACATCCCAAAAGAATGAAAAATATATCACTTGTTTCCCATCAACATATTTGCTCAAACTATTGAATGATTCAAAAGGGTTTTTAGGCGGTTTGAGACTCCTTGTGCTCACAGAACTGCCTTTTGCTTCTAATATTGCAATCACGTGAAAGAATGAAAGTATGAAAGACACTGGAAACATGGAGTGCAGTGAGTGAGTCACAGCTGGGTTTCGTTAGACTGAACGCTGAGATCGTCTGAGCCATCTTGTTATGTCACTTGGAATGTTGTCTGTTTCACCCTGAAGGCAGCCTGCTCTGACTGTTTAAACGACAGTGTTTTGCCAAAGCCTATTTTTTTTTGTTTGCATAGATGCAGTAAAAACACATTAGCAGGATTCTCACTTGTTAAAGCTGTGGGAACGATTTAGTTGCAATTCAGTGCCAATGTGTTTGTAATGCATCTGTGCGCAACTCTGTACATCAGCACATAACGAACTCCTTTGTCCCAGTTTTCCTGCGTGAGAGGACAACGCCTCTGTTAAACCTGTTGTTCAGCGTGACTTTAAATTACACAGCAGCATACGGGTCTGTTAGCTCAGCAATAGATCACTGTGACACTCGACTGCAGATGACTTTCCAATCACTGGAGTAACAAATAAATAGGGAGGGTTAACACTCACTTGCACAAAAGCATTATCTCTGGTCAGTTAAATGACTTAAATCTAATACCTACAATACGGTAGACATAATGTATTACACATAGAACATAAATTCCAATTAAAAACAGCTAAAACTAAACTGCACTCTGCACTAGTTTTGCTGTTGCAGCCTTTTAGTGACTCATGTTTGTGCCTATTAGTTTAAATGTTTAAGTTGAATCTGCTTCATTTCCAAGAACAGCTGATTTTCAGTCAAACCCAGGTCCTTCACCCCTGACCACAGCCAGCTGGGTGAAATCTGAAGTGTGCTCTGATGAACGAACACCCAACAGTGATGTCACAGGGTCCAGGAGTCCACCTTTACATCCCTGCAGCATGGCTCGAGTCCAGCACTGAAGGTAGCAACAATTGGTAATTGAATGGCAGGCTTCTGTCACCATCTAAAGTCTAACACAGAAATAACACCTTTATCCTCTTCAAAACATTCACATTTTGAACTGAACTCTCCTTGTCTCTGCCATATAATTAAATGTTTTAGTAAGAATTTCAGAAACTTTACCATATAGCTGAGACGACATAATTCATTTGATAACCCCTGATAAGAAATTTTCATTACTAGAAGTGACTGGAATATCATTCGAGTTTAGAAATCTTGTGGCCAGTGTGTTGACTGGCTTATAGTTTTAAATATGATCTAAAGTTGAAAAGTAGTGCGCACCATGAGTAAGGGGGCTAACAAGAGAAATGACAGTGTTGAAAATCTAGACTAAAAGCAGCATTTCCTGGGCTGGTGCGGTGTACGGAACACAGGAATTTGAAGCAAGAAAAGCCTCAAGGCCTGAAACTTTTATGATTTGCTGTGTGGTAGATAATTAATATCTTAACAAAACTACTGATTCAGCAGTGAATGTCAGGGGCTAACTTTTAAATACCCAAATCTTTGTAATTAACATTCTTTCTCAAAACTGTAACTATTTAACTGGCTATTGGACACACCCCAAGAACTGATCAAACTTGAGGGAGCCTCCCTTGGGTGAGGGTGTCTGGTGGTAATGGCCGAAACATCCCATGATCCCGGGGCGCAAATAAGGCAATCCTTGAAATAAACCCAAACTGTAACATGCCATATCCAAAAAAGAAAAAAGAGAAGAAAAAGAAAAAACTAAATAGACCGTGCACAAATTGAGAAACAGATACAACTGGACAGCAGTTTATCCGCTTCAGTTCTGTTTCCCTCAGCACACCAAAGTGCTGATTATCTGATCTGAGATTGTAATATCAAGTCCTGTTTGTTAAACAAATATGATGTACAACTTTGCAGCAATAGTAAGAGGAGTAAGAAGGTTTACACGCTGCACAGATTAAACAGCCTTTTGAGGCAAATTTGTGATTAAAAAGACGACTTCTAGTCTCCAAACCAACAAGGAAAATAAACTAATTTATACAAATACATACAGTAAAGGTTTTTAAATTGTGTTTTTTGATTTTGAATCTTTAAATTGATAGATATTTATACCTTTATTGATATTTTATTTTCGCACACTGAATTGTAACTACAGCTCAAGTTCCCTATCAATCTCACCTGCACTGACACGACTGTTCTCACACCCTCTTTCCCACACTGAGAGTTTTTCTTTTTTAGAGATTCAGGCTTCTTGGAAAAAACAGTTGCTTTATTTTTTTCCCCCCAATGTCTCTAACTCTGACAACAAAACATAAAACCTTATTCATGTACTCACAGGCAAAATGACACTGTTGCGCTTAATTTTATGCATTTTATTGTGATTTTTTAAAAATGCGATTCTAATGACGGCTGTTGAGCTGCAGCCTTATGTACTAGCTTGAGAACAAACATTAAGTAACATAATAGGTGACATCAGGACATTGCTTGTGTGTAATGTATTGCTTCTATAAACATCAGAACAATTTCACCTAAATATTCAAGAAATGCAAAGAGGCTAAAACAAAATTAACAAGACTTAATAACGCAAAGTTTAACATTTGATCCTTTTCCTGGAGTCCACTTGGAAGGTTTGTTAAAGGTTTGTGACACATTATACTGGAGGCTGATTTGAACTTTTAAACTCATAATGCCACAGAGTACAGACTGCGCGGTACTCCACTCAGTAGGTCCTCTTATGTTAGCACATGACATCTCAGTGCATTTTGGGACACATAGAGCCAGACTTACCTTTTCTGAACCAAAAAACACCCCCAAACACCCAACTCTAAATCAACACATCGATTCTTCCTATCTTATACAAATGCTCCCTGATATCAAAGTTCATGATAATATACTGTAGATTGTTACACCACCTGCTGGTGGACTCACTGAAGTACATGCAATTCTAAAGTCAAAGCTGCATCTGCATTCCAAATTATACTACAGTGTACAGAGGTGGTGGAAAGGATCTTCAGTCAATTTATTTACTCCTAGCTCCTGATACTTTTTATATTTCTACAAAATACTTTTAAAAGATTTTTATTTTTATTTTTGACAGCTGCAGTTACTGGCTTCTTTACAGATTAAAATTTATGTTAAAAAAAAAGCATACAAAAAATTGGAAAATACAACACATTACTAAGTGTTAAACCACGTTTCCAGCTTACTTGTACTTGTGACCTCTTATACAGAAAATCAGTGTGTATTGTGTTTTCTTGTGACACAGTTTCCTGGTAGCTGATAGCAGTTTCCTTAAAGGTTACCATATATCCTCTAAACTTCTCACATGGTTTCATTACAAATTCTGTTCACAACACATCGAAGATCGGAGAAAAGTCGAACAACTGAAAGCAGATTTGTGTGTCAGAACTTTTATGTTATATTTTTCTTCTCCATTAAACATCTGACGACCCCTCAGATGTATTTGGTGGCCCTTTGGAGGACCCTGATCATAAATCAGTCATAAGGATGAAACTAATATTTTACGGCTGATACTTTAAATACTGCAATATTTTTACCTAAGTAAGATTTTGGTAACACTTTACTTAAAGCATACATCTATAATGCATTATGAATGTGCTTATAATGCACGTGTGGTGCTGTACAATCATAGTTATAAGCAGGGTTTGGCTTAACCCTAATCCTAACCTTCTATAACGCATTATAAGAGTGTTCATAATGTGTTAAGGTGTGTACACACCAAAAGCAAAAAAAATCTTTGAGTCACATGATCACATGATTATCATCACGTGATCAAATTGCAGAAGTTAAATATTTTGAACTTGCGCAAAGAGGCGATGGACACGAAAACCAGGTCCCTTGCTCGTCAATTTGTGGCCAACCCGTTGTGCTCTGGGTCCGCACCCAATTTTATATCATGTCCTCGGCTTGGTATGTACTTTCCTTCGTGCCACAAATTATATTCACTTTTGGTGTGTGCACACCTTTATATTGTATTTTAGAGGCAGGCTTCATAGGAAGTGTTGCCTAGATTTTTAAAATATGACTTTTGCTTTGTTGATCTGAAAAATTCTAGTACAACACTAATGGTCACAGTATACTGTGTTTGTACATACTATAAAATATAATGACATACTTTACAATTTAGTAAGAGTAAATGATCAGTGAC
>JAQFJB010000020.1:933972-950110 GCA_029874875.1 Naso minor
GGCAAAGATCTGTGGCAGTGGATGTGGTTCATTTGTGTGTGTGTGGTTTTTTTTTAAACCCCTGACAACTATTGCACAAAAAAGTGTTATGATATTCTGATAGCATTAAAAAAAAGTAAGCTTGTTTCTGTTATTTAGACTTAACAGATATAGTCGTGTGTTTTTTTTTATAGTAGGACAGCTTTCCTAAAAATAAAACTGAAAAAAAAAAGGCAATATTTTGTATCATAACCCCTGTGTCGTGATACACGTACTGTGTCGTCTCACCAGATTCTTGCTGATACACAGGCCTGGTTGCAAGTTCCCCTTTTCATTGAAGTATTCCCTTCCTTGAGCACCAGTGGTTGGCAAAATCAAATTCACAGATTTTTAATCCAGTGAATTTGTTATTGAGAAACCGCAAATTGTCTTGAAAACTAAATAAGGAAGTTTCTAGGTTAAATAAAAAAAAACGAGCACATCCTCTGTGGCTACACGTGCATCCTGAATATTTGACAAACCAAGATATTTCTTCAGAATGATGTCAGCCACGCTCATTACTTGTAACTTAACTACGATGATCTTACACGCCCTTAAATTTTAGAGGAAGAACCACCACGGTACAGAGACTGATCCACATCGTATATGGTCACATTAGACACCGTGGGATCTCTCTTTCTATTGGCCAGTCCGTCGGTTTCAGTGTGTGTGTGTAGATGAGTAAACAGAACTGTTTTTGAGGATGATAAGAGTGTTATCTCAGAGGAGCCAAGCAGCCTCAGTGAGTGTGTTACAGGGTCAAAGCAGGCAGGACTGCAGTTGATGCTTCTCTACTCTGACAAAGGTAACCAATTAGCCGCTGAAACAAAAGTACAAACGTTTGTTGCACATTCTGAAACTATCATAATTGTGTCCTCCAAGATTTTTGACCAAAGAAAAAGTCTGGATGCTTTTTAATATTCGCCTCTATGTCTGCTGCCACCCTGCTACATGTGTACTTCAGTTCCCAAAAGCACACTTGCTTCAACAGTCGAATCTTTCACAGGGAGGGCAAAACAAGCAAAGCATGAAATGACACCCCCCAAGTTCTCAAATGAGATTTCTTGGCTGAATGTTGAAGGAGCACGGAACAGTTTGTACAAAAGCCTACTGTAGAGAAAAAGCCAGGAAATATGCAGATAACATGTCAGCAACAGATATCAGGCTACAACAAATTTTGCGCCCTGTCGCAAGCTCACATTAAGAGACGCATTCACACCCTGTGCCGCTCCGCACACAACCCGGGGACGAGAATTTTGTTTGCCTCCTAAAAAGGAGGGTGAGCAATTCTAGAGAAAGACAGCTGCTTTCTGAGACTCAGTCCAAGGTCATCAGCATTTAATGACTGACCGACTAATTCTAACTCGGCAACACACAGCCGTCCTGTTTCGGTTCATCTTATCTCTTTACATTAGCAATCATGATGCTACGTTGGGCTTATTATATATTTGGCAGTCTTCAGTCAGTTTCCCCAGAAGTGCCTCTGCTTCCCAGTATCATTACCACTGACTGCCAGTAAAAGCCTGAATCATGAGTGTTCAGTTCCTGTTAGAGCGCGACCACTTCCCAACAGCATGCGACTGATCACCACTGAAGTGACACAACGAACCTCCAAATACACAGGAGCAATATTTTTAACAACGCACTTGCTGAAACAGACAAAGCTGACCACATTTCATTCTGGCATCTACACAACGGAAATGGAAAAATCCACACTCGTAAGTTTTGCTTCCCTGTTTTGTGACAGCTACACACGACACACGTGTGCCTGCTCAAAATTCATAACTGTGCCGGGAAATCTAGTCAATTCTCATATTACAAAGTGGAATTAACTTACATACAACTATTACACATTATGGAAATAACAATATAGCCAGATATTTTCCCAGGATGTAATCATAATACTGTTTCAGTCACTTTCTCAGCAACAAGACAAGACAAGCCTCTGAGGTACAAAATGAGCAATTTTAGATTTAAATTTGAAACAAACAAGCAGAGATGGTCCATGCTGGTACACTTTGTTTCACTCAGCAGTGCAGGCAGATGTTCGAGTCCCAGTTTTGGACTTGATAAACGTGTCTGGGTCGCTTTTTTGTGAAACACCTGAAATGAATATCAGCAGAGATGCCCATACTTCATTCATTCAAATTAGTACATTGTGATGCCAGCTAAAAGCTATCAATCATAAATCCTACATTAAGTGCTGATATTTAGACGGTATTTCAATTTGCTCGCTCTGTGAGGCGCATTTTGCCCTTTAAGATCGTAGAGGAGCGAGGGCTGGCTGGACATCATGCCTGGGTTGGACCTTTTAGCTGCGGGCTAGTTATGCTAGCTCGTTAGCGCTGTTTTAGCGTTAGCATGCACTGAGACAGCAGCTGGAGCTTCCCGGGCTGCAGAGGATAACCCAGGCATATTCACATTAAAGTCAGCTGTTAACGTCACCGTGTAAACGTTGAGAGTAAGTATCTGTGAACTAACCTATCCCAGGAGCCACATAAATGAAGTAGAGACAGGTGGTAGACATGGAGAAGAAGAATATGAAGGCCAGAAACGATCGGTTGGACATTCGCAGCAGCCGCCTCCAGTTCACCATTTTGGCTTAGGCCCGCTTCTCTTTCGCCGATATGAATCCCATAAAATACTTCTTGGAGTTAAAATGTCCTTGAGTTGATAGACAACAATGTCAACAGCGTGGTCATTGAAAAATCTGCACCTTGAAAGCCCAGAGATGCAGCGCGAAAAAGGCTAGCGCTAGCGGTGCTAGCTGGCCTGCTTTCTCCTGCCAACAAATTTCCAGATGGAAAAAGCAGGCCTGTAACGTTAATATCAGGCAACAGAGAGCCTCGTGTAGAACCACCGGTCGGGCATACTGAAACCGTTATACTACGGGCCAAGAGTTCAGCAGCAATACTACTCAAGGATACTCATGGTAGCCTTCCATGGTTGCGGCGAGTCGCCAGCAAGGCTTTTATCGCTAGCACTGATGGTTGGTCATTGAAGGGGGCAGGACCGCTGTGCCGTCTCCCACACAGTCTACTCTCGGCCGGTGCGATGTTTCCAAAACAGTCGGTGCACTACTTCATCGAAACGCGCACACAGGAGTCCAGTCATGCCACCGGGGGTCTCCACGCTGCTTCCGCTCGATTGTGGGCTTCGACACACATAAGTGCGGGATGATATGTCAGAAATAAACTCAATAAAAAAGATCTCAGGTCTGCCTCCTTTCCATTTTCTGCTGGCACTGCAGAGACGGTTTCCGGTGGGTGTAACGCCACCCCTCCCCCGTGTCGCCATGGAAACCAGTGTGCGCGGTGCGGCGGCATGTCTTCCGTAACCTCCTTTTTTTTTTTCATTTCCCTTTTTAATTTAGCGCCCTTTTATAACCATGTAAGCAGTGTTGGGGAGTAGCTACATGAAACGAAATTGCGCAATTTAATTGCGGAATAAGTGTAATTGTACTCAGTTACAACTACTTATAAAGAATGTGTAATTAAATAAGTTACTTGCAGAAATTTAACTGATTACAAAGGGGATTACTAACCCTATAACTAACCCTAAACAACTGAGAAGGGTTAATGGTTGAAAACATCTGGTAAAAATGTAGAAAAGTAATCGAATGTGACATATTACATTATTTTGCTAAAGTAATTGAAATAGTTACATTACTTATTTCATTTTAAATTGGGTAATTAGTAACCTGTAACCTATTACATTTCCAAAGTAACCTTCCCAACCCTGCATATAGCTATTACAGTAGAAAATGACAAGCATGTCACAATTTTTATTTAAAAATATTTTAAGTGAATTTTAAATTGCAAATTTGCAGCTAAAAACGAATACTACAGAGCAATGAAAACATACACGGTGTTTTATATGATCCAACGAAAAAAGACGGCTCAGAATTTAAGCTGCTCACACACGGCAGAAAAATAAATGGGTGGATTTTTTTCTCTCTCTCCGTAGAGTTGAAATTGTGGTTCTGATGTCAAACACACACACAGAGACTGATGATAACAACAGAGTGTCACTGTGGGTAGAATATCTGCCTCTCAAACAGCTCTCACTGGAGTGAGGCTTTAGCAGACATAACAAAAACTAAACGTAGACCTACACGGAACATAAACCCCCCAACTGTCAGGGAAAGCTCATGGAGTCGGGTTGAACTTTATCTACAGAGGCTCAACTGAGGTCATATCTATGGCCTCTCTGCACTGTACGTACCCTAACTTGCATTGGGATTGCTCACATGGCTGTTGACTTTGTTGACTTTGTTGATGTACATACCTCTGAGCCTAATTTCCTGTCAGTGTCAAGACCACACCTTAACAAACTGGATTAACCAGTGTTTGTTCTGCTAATCACTGGTGGACTCAGAGGGGGGGGCCCTAATGTTCGAAAAAATGCTGCAAAAGTGCCCTCTAGGATGCCCCGATGGCAGATATAACATGACGAAGTGCCTTCTAGGGTGCCCCTCCAGCGGACAAAACATGGTAATGTGCTCTCTAGGCTGCCCTACAAATGGACTATAAGTGGTCAAAAAGTGGACAAAATGCAACAAGGGGCTAGATGACTTTTTGTGCGCTGCTGCCCCAAGGCATACAAGTGCCCTTTTTACTGTTTTTGCCCCTGCCCCTCAAACATCCTGAGGCGGCCACTGCTGCCAAGCACCTTTCTCTCTCAGTTCACCATTACTTGTACATTTCTCTCATCTGATTTGTCATCCAGAGTGGGATGGAACCTTGACCTCCTTCATCAACATTTCTGATGATCTCATGGGACGGACAGACAGAGATTTGTCGCTGTGAGGCTGCTCTGAACCTCCGGCAGGGTCTTGCTGGGCTTCTCTATCCACTGCCTGTTCCTCACCTGCCTCAGTCTCACATCTGCCTGGAATTTGTCACCTGTCTGCCTCCCTCTGATGAAAATCAGCAGTTTCTGACCACTGATTTCACTTCTCTGCTGAAGACACACTGCCAAACAGACTGCTTACATAATGCTTTAACACATCTGTCGCCTGCATGGTCTCACCAGAGACATTGTCTCTAAACAAGGTACTCAAGTCACCTCTCATTTCTGGGAAGTCTTTTTGCAGTCTGCTGGGAGCCACTGTCAGTCCACTCTGTGTATACAACACGTTTCAAGTAGGGGTGTAACGATTTATCAGGTTCTATTCTTATGACCCAACTATATCGACAGGTAAATGGCAGATTGTCCTTCTTGTGTGACTTGTATTGATGTAAAATTGTTCGTCAAAATATATATCGACAGTATCGATGCTAAGAATTAGTGCCTTGTATTTAGCACATCATTATGTGGACGTATTTTTCACACTTTAAATAGTAAATGATCGTAAACATTTCTCCAGTTCATGTGTATTGCATCGACAGGAGCACTTCACATAATGGCAGAGATCAAGAGATTTTCAGTCAGTGTTTCGGTCCACGCAGACCGAATCAAGGCCTTGCACTGAATGTTTGTGTAGTTTAGTGTATCAAGCTTTTTCAGTGTTTTACCTCGTCTGCCGCTGGGTAGAAAGACATTTTCTTTTCCTATTTTTGGGGGGGGTGGGGGTTACTATATCAGTTTCTAGTCGTTTAATTGTGTCATATCTTATCGCTCTAAATGAGCCTGTATCCTTCTCGCATCGTATGGCAAACCATACGTTGTAATACACATCGAATCACTGTTAAACCACCCCCAACATACAGGAGTTACAATACAATATATTGCAATACTGTAGCTAAACATGGTAATATTTTTGGAAACTGTCATAGTAGAAAGAACACACCACAAAAGCTGTACAATATGAGTACAAAAAGGTTTTGTTTTGGTTTTTTTTAGGCAGTCAGAATATTATAGCAGTACTTTTTATTGGAGGTTTAAAAAACCACAAAATGAACCTCTGCCACAAATCTTTGCATGTAAATCATGAATAACTGATACTGTTTTTGAGAATCGATACAATAAATGGTGATTATTGGTGTGAACTGGACTTAACATAGTTTAATCAGTGGAGATACATTCTTACTCAAATTAATATTTTTTAAAAAGCAGCTGTACTTGCTTGGGAACTAATAAAAAGAGGGTCGGGGGGGGAGGTGTATTCCCTCACAAATGAGCTGCTTGAAAGTTATTTATCTTTCTCATGATGGCTCAGCAGAGACTCTCTAACCCATCTTTGGGATTAATTAATGGAGCAATAAGGTCAGGCAGCAGAAACACAGACTGAAAAGATACAAAACTATTTATTGCTTTCCAAAGGGTACAAAGACTGTTGGCTGTCAGTTACATACATGAAAAGGAAAAAAAAGGAAACTGATGAGTGATTTGATAACATGTTCACATGGTTGTGCCTTTTTTTTTTATTGTACTCATCAGAGAAGAGCAAGACTGTTTCTAATTATTAACAGAGAGAAAAAACGCGACAGCTCTGGTCTCTGATAGTAAACAAGACCATAATCATCTGATGGACATCCCAAACTGTAACTGAACAAACTCTGCTGAATGGAAGTGAAGTGCTGATGAGGCCACGCTGAGCGCAGGTAACGTGACTCTCAGTCCCTCTGTAGGTGAGATGCTGCTGGGTGAAGCTTCAGTTGTTCTGAGAGGCCTGCTGCATGATGACCGAACACAGACTCAACATCTGCAGGTACTCATCTGCACCATCTGACAGGCACTTGGCCACAACCTGAGAGACAGAAAACATGAGTGCAAACTGAGGATTTACTAACTTCCACACGTCATCAGAGATGTGACAAAATATTCATACTCAAGTGGACTCTAATACTTTCTCTGGCAATATAGAGCCGAGAATCCCAGCAAAATTTCATTAACGGTGTCACAGCTTTCTGACTTTTAACCTCATTTCTTTGCTGTCTGGCAGTTTGGCCTTTAGCCAGTTTGTGTCTGTTTTACACTGAAATGACGACAGACAAGACAAGTTGTAGTCAGCGTGTAGGTGTTGCTGAACTAAAGCCTCTTTTCCACTGAGCGGTACGGTTTGGTTTGGTACTGCACTCTTCGGAACGGTACATCTGGCTTGGGTTTCTACTGCCGACCGTACCCTTACCTGATGGGTGGTGGTATATGCTGGTGTAAGTACAGGATGTGCTCGGCCCGCAAGGGGTCCAGCGCATGCAGAGGACATAACGCATTAACCCACAAAAGATCTCACGAGAATTATTTTAACCCAAACCATGATTTTCCTCTAACCCTAGCTATGTGTTTATGCCCGTAAAATAAGCAGATCTTTAACACATTGTTGTCACATTGTTATTAATATAATAAGGTTGCACCAACTGCACAATGAAGAAACAACACGTCCAACTATCGCGAGAGTTTCACAAGCCAAGGATTACTGTCACACACACTTGTATAATTCACACTGGAGAGTGTGCTGTTACCGAATGTGATTCTGTTATTGTGTTGACAGACTTAAGGGCATTAACGCTACAAAGTGCTTCATATAATAAGTGCAAGAAAGCGTTAGTGGATTATAATGACAATGAATGTGTTAATGTGCCAAAGCGCTAATTACACGCTAATGTGCTAACTGTAAGTAGCACTAGCATGCTAACACAAATGTAATTTTGTGTTAACATGCTATCACTGTTAGCAGAGGAAACAGTCAGTCCACACTAACGCTAACATGCTAATTGTAAATAGTGCTAGCATGCTAACACAAATGTTGTAATTTTGTGTTAACATGCTATGGCTATTAGCAGATGAAACAGTCATTTTTAAAGTTTATTTTAAGTTTGTCTCGTAGTCAGTGGACTGCTGCACGTGTTTAGAACGGACTGGTTGCTGAAAGCAATAACCAATCATAATGAGAGACCACCATACAGCCAATCATAATGTGTTACATATTCTGTATGCGCCAGACCGTGAGCCAATCTTGCAGGCCAAGCACATCCTGTACTTACACTGGATGCATAGGCTGCATGTAGTGCTGCAGGAGCACACTGTGACAGCGCTCCACCACTTTTGTCTCCAGGTAAAGAAAAATTTCACCCGCATAAACCACTAGAAATTCATGTGCATTTTATTAAGTGTTTGAAGATCCAATCGTTACTAAAGCGTGTGTAATCATGCGAGAAAGGCAAAAAGCAAAGGATTTATGGTTGATGTTCAGACATTTCACGGCCGCACATTAGAGCTGCTTCGAAATTTGAATTAATTTGTTTAGACAATGTCAAAAAATTAAAATCCTGAAAATCGGTTTTCCCCTTAACTAGGTAAGTACGGTAGCCTGTGGCTCTCTCTCAGCTCTGGGTTTATTTTTTATAGTGAAGTTTGGCGAAAGTTAGGCTGGCATTTTATTAATCCCATATTGCGGGATTCATATTTGTTTGATCAAACCTTTATTTAATAAAGGTTTAGTTTGGTTAAAGCTAAGTGTGCACTTTACTCCCAGTAGGGAAATTCATGTGTGTTTGCAATAAAAACAACACATTTGAAACAATTCCTTTGCCTTTTGTAGTTAAAAAACAACAACAATGAAAATCAAAAATCGAATGTGGTATGAAGAAATCGTGGATTTTATTTTTGGCCCAGATCGCCCAGCCCTCGCGTACATGTATGGCATGTAGTGACAAATAAATCCTCTTCAAGTTGTCATATTGGCATTTAAAATGGACTGATTAAATCACTGCATAACTTGTGAATTGAACAACATGTAACATTGCAGCTTAATAATGCATCTGAACGGCGAAGTGAGTGAAGTCATCTTTTTCCACCAGTAACGTTCAACTAATGGCAAAGAATCAATGTGGAAAGGCAGCAAAGCATACTTTCATTTTTGTTTTATGTTTTAAAATGCTACAGAAAAATTATAGCCAGCGTTTAATCTCAGCACAGATCATCAGCTTATCTGTGAATCCTCTTTCTGAGGTGACAGCATAAGGAGCCGGACCGGCAGGTCTCATCTGCAAGCTGTGACTCGCAAGTCTGACAACTTTGTGACAGATATATAAACAAGTGTTACTTGGATAAACTGATTACATATTTGGAATCTACATGATAACATTCTTGTCTGAAAAATTTGTAAAACTTACTGAAGTGATATATTAACAGTTACAACAACACTAAGAAACAGCTTTTTGCTGCTTGCAGTCAATGGACTGCAGTGTGTGTAGCTCCTCCCTCATGGGACCCTTTATAGGATTGCTTAAAATCGAAAGGGGGACCAAAATGGGTACAGAACGGTTATTTGGTACCCTTTTGACAATGGAAATGTAAATAATTGCGTATTGTACCAAACAGAACTGTACTGCTCAGTGGAAACGAAGCTCAAGATTCTGTGCACTTTCTTTATTGTTAAATCTCAGCTGACAGTCTGTAATACTGACACCACAACTCAGAGAATAAAAATACATTCAGGCTTAAGTGGGGAACAGCGCGTGTTCATATGTGCTATAGTTTTGATTGGCTATCAATCAAAGCTCAAGCTCAATTATAGCGCCATCTTTTGGGTTAAATACTAGGACACAATAAAATATGTCACTTTGCATTTTATACCGGTACATAAGACGCCCCCCAGTTTATAAGATGGAGGGGAAAAAAAAAAAAAAAAAAGGTATTTAAAGTGTGTCTTATACTCCGGATTTTTAAGTTTTGCTCTCAACACCCTGACGGCCCGTGGGATCGGGTTCAAGTGGTGAATATGAGAGAAAAAAAACAAATTTAACAATGAACAACTGTTTTTGTTTTTGTCAGGAACAATGTTTGACAGGTTCAACCTGATCATACCACAGTGCTGCGCGAGCAGGGGGTGACCTAATTAAATTATACTTGGCAGTCGGATTAAACACCTGTGATTTTAACCCACAGTCACTAAATGATCATAAGGACTATGAGGAGGCATTGACGTGTATTAGGCCCATTTAAAAGAACTGATTTCTGGAAATTTTAAGAGTTCAGTCGTGGAAATCGTGTTCTTTCTCAGATTACAATGTCTCTAATAACTTCTCCTAAATTGTGACAAAACAGTCTTAATAAGTTAAGTTAAGCAGGCTGGCACTGAGACAAACATGAAGGTAATTGCTCAGAGCAGTTTAGAGGTGCAGCCAAAATTGCCATTGAGGTCAAATTTTTGCAAACTATGGGCTAATCTGGAAGTTACACGTGACATCACAAAGTTATTTCTGAAGTTACCTGGACACATCGTCCTATGTAGCAGCAGCAATGAGCTAAACAGCATTTCATTAGTTCCACCAGCATTACTTACCGCCATCTTCTCTGTGATGGCTGACTTCTGCTTGTCGTTCAGGTCGTTTTCTATGATAGACTCATGGAGCTGACTCAGGATCTGTGTGGCTGCATAACCTTCGTCCACCATGTTCTGACAGAGACATTCAACACGTGAGAACGGGAGATTTCAATGCAACGCACATTCACTGCACGCGAACATCAGGAACACATCACAGATGAAAATGGTCCGTTTTGGTCATTTTTCATGGATAAATATTTAAAGTATTTGGCCTGAAACAGCCAGTAAACATAACACACAACAGCAACTAAGAACACAGATACTGGGCTTGACATCAAGCTTTGTCAGCTCCCTGACAAAGGGCAAGTGGCTAAAACTCTTTACTTGCCCAACAGCAAAACTTACTTCCCCGAAACAAGGTAAAATAAACAACAACAACAAAAAAAAGCCATAGTTGTGATTATTTTCTGTAATCATCTTTGGCTGCCCACGAGGGGGGGACATGATCCGCTGACTGTGAAATGTTTTATTTGCTTTTGACATTTTGTTATTGTCATGGGAGCAAAACATGACCAGCAGAAACACCGCTCCTGCTTCACGCGACGCTGCACTGTCCTCCCTCCCTCCTTCTCTCCCCTGAGGAGACGTATTGAGGAAGTGCATCAGCTGATTGATCATGGAATGTTTTGTTTGCTTGTGACATTTTCGCCAGCTGAGCTGAAGAAATCTCCGCTCCCACGATATACAGAGGCTGTTTATTTTGTGTGTAGTTTATTTTCACATTTGTTTTCCACTGGCCAGAATGGGCAACTACGTTTCACATTTTACTTGCCCCAAGCACACAGTTTACTTGCCCCAGGCAAGCGTTCATGTCAAGCCCTGAACCAGGAACACAGATACATGTCACACAAAACAAAGTGATGTCAGTTTAGGGCGCTGACTCGGCACAAAGCACTGACATGTCACAACACCGACCTTGACTGCAACCTCTAGTTTCTCAAACGTCCCTTTGAAGCAGATCCGTAGCAAGTTGTCAATCATCTTGGGAGGAATGACCTGTGAGACCGCAAAACAACAGAGTGATGCCGCTGGAGTGTTGTAGAGCAAGCTTTAGGAGAGCAGGACATTTAACTACAGTTAATAAACGGTACATCAGCAGTTCCTCAGTCTGTGATTGTATGTGAAACCGAGAGGCACCACTCACCCCGGCTATTTCAGTGATTGTATGCTCTGTGATCTCCTTGTTGACGCTGAGGCGCGCGGCACTCTGCAGCAAGGTGATGGCTTTCCGCAGGTCTCCCTCAGATACCCTCACCAATGCTGCTATGCTCTGAATGGACAGAAACAGTAACCACACCTTAACTTTACCAGCTGTGCAAAGAAAGCTGTGGCAGTTCTCTGCCTGACCTGAAACTAAAAAAGATTCCTCAGGTTGCAGGTATGTGTGCGGAGTGTGTGTTGTTACACGTCTGGTTTGGACAACAGCACTGCGTAAACTGTATTTGTTTCAACAGACGTGCATCCAAAGGTTGAAAAAAATGACTGAAAAGCTTCTTGGTGGTGGTGAATGCGTTTTTTTTTCAGCCAGTGTTTTAGTGATAATTAGTGGTAATGTGTAACATGAGCATGTTTGGATATCAGTAGCTGTTATGTGTAGTCTTAGTCAGTCAATCAAAATATAATAGGATGCAATGATAGGAGGATATAGTTGTGCTTCTAGGAACAACATGGCGTTTGCATTATGTAGTGCTCAGACACTAAATTTCTGTAGCTACGGGTGACTGTTTGGTCCGTGCAAATTTATGGATAGTAATAGGTATAGTCAAAAAATAGTGTTTACAATTATTCCCTATCTGTTATGTTAATTAGAATTGTGTTTGAGTGTAGTGTTTTTGCACATACATTATATGGTATAAGTAGGTCTATGTTTGGGTCCAAAGAGGTGACTTTGCACTTGGAAATGCATTTTGTTCTTCAGTCATTTACTGGTATGCCTGCATCTATAGAAAACTTTCAAGGAATTTGAAGTGTTGTAACAAATTTGCATTTTCACTTTTATGTTTGTTTGTTTTTTATCGATAGGTTTTGATAAAACAGTGGCTGTACTAGTTAATGTTGCCACACTAGCTAACCAGCTTCTAGCTAACTGCTACTAGCTAATTAGCCTGTGGCAAATGCCTGAAAATGAATCTGCAGCAACGTGTTATTAGGCGTCATTCAGACTCCAGCACAAAATGTCTTTTCTGGTCACTGCTGAGGATCCATGTTTCTGACAAAACACTGTAACACCAGGGACACACAGAGGGGCTGAAGCTCTGCGAAGCACTGCTGAGCTTGAATTCTCTCCTTTCCAGTTTGCTGTTAGCACGTCGCTAATGTTAGCTCGTATAAACCAGAAGCACATTTCTTTGCGCCAGTCAACAAGCAATCTTGCTCCTCTGGTCTCTTCTAATCACACAGCCTGCAGCCACTGCTATTATTGGCACAGTGTTTTTTAATTCAATCCAGTGTGAATGTTCAGGCTACATTACATGCTAGCATGTGCAAATAGTCCACTACATAAGTGAAGGCACACAGAAGCGAGCTTCTTATTCCTGGTTGTGCCCAGCATTGACAAACAGAGCGGCCTTCAAGCTAATGTTAGCGACATGCTAACAGCAAACTGTTGAGAATATAACAGCTCTGTGTATTGTCAAGCACACCTGAGGACACAAAGTGCTCAGCAAAACAGTGCTCGCTCAGTCAGTCAGTCAGTCACAGACATACCCATTTGTGGGGCAGGTCCCTTCCAGTACCAGCCAAAAACACATTTCTCAATAGTGTTTGAGTCTCCTAAAACATCAAAACAACAGCCTTAGACTTGCCCCTTGGCTTTAAAACATGTCATTTGAAGCAGTGTTTCCCCTATACTCAGTTTACAGCGGGGCTCCCTTGACTGAGGAGATGCGGCGAGTTGGATGCCTCCACATATTTATATGAAAACAAACCTAAAACTAAAAGGGAGATGAGAGCACCCGTCTTTTAATTTTGGTCTGTCATACACGGGTCAGCAAAGCTTCTTCACCAAGAGGCTGATGCTTCATATCCACATCCAGGCCTACTTTAATTGCGCCTACCTGATCAGTGAATGTGCTCTTCAATTGAAAGCAATATAATGGCGCTTGTTAATACTTTACTAATGATGCAGGTTACCTAATTCTAGAAAAGAAAGGACAGCTAAGAATGAATAGTTGGAGGAATTAATAACTGGTGATTAGGTGCTAGCTAGCACCTACTCGATGTGCAGGATCACTCAGTGGCTGATAAACGAACAGCTTGTTTGACGAATCACGGAGGATAGGGAGCTTAGTAAAAAGCAGGTGAGAGCTGAGGGGAGTGTTATGGGCTGGAGGCAGATCCTTTACGAGTTGGTATTAAATTATGTAAATTTACCGAAGATGCTTGCAATTTTTTTATCTATATTTTTGGCTATTTATTTATGTTCAATAAAACATAATTTTCCTCAATTTGCAGAAAACTTGATATGTAAACTAGACAAATATTTTTCTGTGTTCATCATCGTGCAAAATGTAGTTTGTACTTAGGCCCCAAGAGCCATTGGCAGATAGGCACACACATTCGAAACAATTGGGAATGCTCAAAACATCCTTGTGCCCCCAAATGTCCCGCTGCAATCTTAAAATCACATGGAGGCTCAATATTTGTTCCATCTTTGTTTGCTACAGACCCCTGCAAAAATCACACAATCGTTTTAACATCTTTTTCAATGAAAATGAGGATAATGATGTCAAAATGATTATTCCCTCTAATACTGAAAATCATATTGTGATGGCAGTATTAGTCCAAGTGATAGCAAAAAGATATTTTTTCAAAATCCTGCAGCCATCTGTTTTATAAAGTTCTTAGGATAACAGCCCTCTCTTGTGATGGCCAGGCTTCACTTAAGCTATTTTATTATTTCTAAATACGGTGTTAATAAAAATGTTCTTCATCTACATCAACAGCAAGTCAACTTTCCAAAGAAACACTCGGTGAAAAAGTGCTCTCAGCTTGCAGGGCTGGACGTTTGCTTTTTTCCTAAAGAGCACAGAAAAAACTTTACCAGTGCAACGACAATTTATCAGGTGATGTGTTTTTCCTTAATAAAAGCAAAAGAAGAAGACATTTACAAGCAAAACTGTCAAGTTTTATTAATGTATGGCGGGTTACTAAGAATGAGAAGGTGCTGACCTCTGCAGCCGCTCTGAGTTATTCTGACCAAACACACAAACGCTTCTCAATGTGCAGTTATTTTCCTTGTCACTGTTGCAAAGTGTTGCTCATGTGGAACTTTCTTTTAATTGTTGGGTTCTCGTAAGTTTAATTCTAGCGTGTGGTCTATACCTGCTCTTTATGTAAATTGTTTCAAGACAACTTATGTTGTGATTTGGCGCACAGTAATTAACCAGTAAGGTTACTGTTTCACCACCGTTACGTCTTCAACACCATTCTCGTTGTTCTCATCCATTTCATCATCGGCTTTCTGACATAGCGTAATCCACTAAAAAGTGACATGATTTTTTCAACAGACATCATTGGTTCAGTGACTCAGCAATGTGACTTCTGCTGCATTTTAGACAACTCGGAAAAACAACCTATGATAGTTAAAAATGAATTGGACTGTGGAATTTATTAGTTGAACACCTGCTCTTAATTACATTTTGCAGATGGTACACACCTATTTGTAGTCGCAAATGTGAGTGAAACGCTCGCACTGTCCATCCCTGACTCAAAAGAACTTTTAGCAGCTAGAGATTTCAAACTTTTTTGGGTCAAACGAATCAAACTACAGGTGTGAAAAGGAGCTTCAAACTTTCCCACGCCGTCATTCTCTCACTTTTACCTCTTTGGTGTACTTGAGGTTCTCCTTCTCGCAGATGTCGAGCAGTCGCTCTTCTTGGATCTGATTGGCGAGAGGTTTGAAGCGAAACTTGGAACATCTGGATGTGAGAGGTTCGATGATCCTAAAGACCGCACAGACACACAGGCGGGGTCAGCATCATTCACACACATTGTGTTTGTGTGTTGATTACAGTGATGCGTCAGCTGACCTGCTGATGTAGTTGCAGATGAGGCAGAAGCGGGTGGTGCGGGATTCCTTCTCCATGGTCCGCCTGAGAGCAGCCTGAGCCGCTGTCGTCATGGAGTCGGCCTCGTCCAGGATGATGATCTTAAAAGGAGGGCACGACTTCCCACTGCAGAAACAGCCAAACACAGTGAACCCAAGTTTCAACATTAGTTTGGAATTTACTGACACAGCTTCTTAACCACAACAATCAAATAAAAATATGTGAATGGGGAAATCATTACATCATGAACATGCTGAGCAACACAACACTTGTCATGTCAGCTCAATAATTTGCAGCAAAGAAATCACAGGTGGCATTAAAAACAAAAACAAACAAACAAACAAACAAAAAAACGCTGCTCATAGTTTATTTGAGGTCCGTTTCACAAAGGAGGTTCAACAAACTCTGAGTCTAACCCTGAACTCTGAGTTGATTTACCCTCAGTTTTAAAACTCTGAGTTTACGGTTCCAGAAAAGCAGGTTTGAGTCGGTTCGGTTAACTCGGAGTAAGTTCACTCGGAGTTACCTGCATGCACCACAACTATAAAAAGCTGACATTAACGGAGCCCTGATAGTATTTGGAGAAAATAAATGAGTAAATAATTTTAAAAAATAAATAAAAAATCGATATCCGATACATTCTATATTAAATATTTTTTTGACATGGTTATCAAATACGTGTGACAAAGATGCGTGATGGAGGCAGGATATCTAATTAACATTATTCCAAACATTCTAACACGTCATTTCAACATTTTAAATTACTAATCCAAATATTTTTACCAGCCTAAAAAAACGG
>JAQFJB010000020.1:1045019-1058522 GCA_029874875.1 Naso minor
ACACACACACACACATACATCTTTGCACAGATATTCTTGTGAGGACTTTATATTGACTCCCATTCATTTGTACAGCCTACCCCAAATCCTAACCCTAACCAGTTTATGCCTTAGCCTAACCTTAACCTAATCTCAATTCGTACTTTACCCCTAAACTTAACCAGGACCTCAGAAATCAAGTCATGCCCGATTAGGACCTGTCTTTGGTCCCAATGAGGACTACTGATCCTCATACGGTCAGTATTTATGCCAGATAAGGTCCTAAATAGGTAACAGAAAAACAGTACACACACACACACACACATCCTTGTCTTTGCAGCACTGTAAGAACACCAGACTAGAGCATGCACTCTAGGAAGCATCGTGTCTCAACAGATATACAAAAGAAATCAAGCTGTGACCTGAAGTTACAAGATGCGACTGCAAGTTACCAATCTTACAAGAGCTGAGTTCCCTTATGGGAGAACATATTCTTATGTACTTGTCTGATATTTATTATATAGACAGAATGCGCGTGACATCAGCGACAGCGGAAGTCAGATATGCCCAGTGAGTGGCAGTGTAAGCATACAAAAAAACACATCTAAAATGGGAAAGAGCTGTTTTGCGATACTAAAAACTGCAGAAAAAAGAAGCCAATGGATCACTGCAATTCAACTGGTGAAACATGGATTTGCGGTAGTCAGTCTGATTTTTGAGTAAAATCACACCTTAACTCAAAAACTATTAAGGCTAAAGTTTTTGTTGGTATTTATTGAGAAGCATCCATGGTGATGAGTTTTGTGTCCGACAAACAAATAGGGAATGGTTTGATAACGTTAGTGTTAACAAACAGCTGTGACAAACCCAGTTTTACTTTCTGAGGGGGTAATGATGCTCCACAAAGCCAGTTTAGACAGTTAACCAGGTCACTGTCAAACTTTCTATGAAGTGTTTTTTTCAGGCTTTATGTATTTTCCTGGCGTCTAAATCAGGTAACAATAAATGTCAAAAAACCCAATACCTGGCCAGTCATTGCCCATGGGTCAATTGTGCTTCGGTAAGTTGTAAGGATCACTCCAAGTCCACCTGCCTGTAATACAAACAGATAATTTTTTGTTATACTTCCGGTTTTGCCATTTCCACTGCTAAATTCAGCCATGTTGATGGATGTTTTGCCACTCAGTCCAACTGCAGGGTGCTTGTTCTGGAAGGAAAGTGACTTCAAAGCATACCTTCTATACATATGATCTGTTTTTAATTCCTCCTGAGTCAGCCGTACTGCACGTTCAGTTTATACTTAGTTTAGAGAACCACTTAACAGCTTTAACTGTCGGTTTAGTGTTTTGGAACCATGATGCAACGTGGTATTAAACAATAGGAACTCAGCAATTTGTGTCAAATGTAGGTTCTGTTTTATTTGAGGAAATGTTTCAAACATGTCGTGACACAAGCATTATCATTCATATTCATCATTGTGTCATCATCATTATTGTTTTTGAAAGCTGTAAATCAATTTTTAATGTAGAATTTTACAGCCAACCAAATTGAGTCTTTAAGTGCTACTTTTATCTGTTCAAGGCACCAATCACAGTCACTTTCTAGGTAACATGAAATTATGCAAGAAAGGTCATCATGTGTCTAATAGCCATGATCCCCACTTTCTCCCACAACCTTCTCTTAAAAGGCAAATCAAATAATTATTTCTGTTTCTCTGTGAAAATGTTATGGAACTGTTCTTTGAGCAACAAAGGTCAATAAGCAGTTTTAAAGCTGCAAATACAACAGTGACAGAGAGTGAAAGAAAATGGGTTTGGAGGAGAGACCAGAGAGACTGTGTTGATCAAAGTCTGTCACTGGGAGGGACCATATAATGCTTCTTAATAATTTGACTGTTAAACCCAATGCAAATTCAACAACAAAGTGTCTTTTCTCGCTGTCCTCAACAGAACATGCCCCCCACCTACCCCCCAACCGACTTCAGACACACTTTTCATTACCTCCCCTGATTACATTGGGATACTTTGTTCTACTTTGATGCATAAACTGTACAAAACATGGACACAGTGTCCGTAAAATCACCCGTAGATTTCTGAAGAGCACTTGAAAAGCTCAGAGTGGTGACTTCAACCCTGCCATTAAGGAGAATGACTCTTCTAACTCCCAATTAATCAGCAAAGAGGTGAAGCATGAGTGGAACAAAGACTTCTTTGATGCTCTCTTAGTGCAATTTATCAACCGTAATATTTGTCTGATAATTGTATGAAACCACCAAACACCATCACAGCCAAGACTGACTCATTGACTCAACTGAGGCTTGTAATAATTTCTAATTTCTGAGGCGAGCAAACTTGCAACCCAGACAACTCGATGTTGCATTGCATGCTAAAATGTGACCTAATGTAATATTACTGTGAGCTTTCCTGACTGTGGACGTGTGTTTCGTTAGCCCCATTCACGCAGCCCTTCCAAGTCGGGTTCTGGGCACCTTTGCCCCGCCTCACCGTCTGTTCAAAACTTACAGAGGTGGAATTGGGGGGTCAGTTTCAGTCCGCTTCTGATCTGCCTAAAGCAGCCTTCACATAATAAGAATTTTGCATTTTGCTCACCGCCAGGTAGAGCGCAGAAAGCACGCACAGCAGAGGCTCGGAGCCAGACACTGTTGCTAGGCAACAGCCACGCTGGTTGTCACCCTGGGTAGTAGAAGAAAAAGGAGTGGAGGAAAAAGAGTTTGTGCGCTATGTATTTAAGTTTGTCTGAAACAAAGGCTCTTTCACTTGCCATTTTAATTATACAGCGGCGAAAAAACCCGACCATAACGAGTTTGCGTGCATGTCGCATGCAACATTATTACGTCACTACGAAAACAGAGAGTTAAACTTGGTCAGAGAGCTACAGATTTTTCTTCTGTCTTTCTTTCCCTCCTCTGCATGTATTTGTCACCATCGTCTCTGGCCACACACAGCTGGTGTCTCGTCGGTTGAGGTATGAAAGATCAGTAGCAAACCATGTCAAAATTCAAATAATTTGAACTTTGAGCGCAGTGGGCAAGGGGCAAATCCAAGTGGTGCGCAATGCCAAGGGTAGCGGTGCCGCTTCGTCAGGTGGCGCCACTCTCTTCATAGAAAAACAATGGGACAGCCAGCGCAAAGCGGTTTCACCACTGATCATGTGTAGAGGCCTTTAGGAGATAGCATCAAAGTTGCATCAAAGGCTAGCCGGCGTTTGTGTAAATGATTAAGTCGACAGGCCGGGTCAGGGAAGGGCCTTCACCTTCACAGAGGAGAGATTTGATGAGATGATTTTTATGACTGTGTTACATTTTTGTTGGCAGAGTTTTCCGACAGTTTTTCAGTGGTGCACCACGGACATTTATCTTTAGAGACGAAGCTGATGCTGTTGTGTTAAATGTCATGCCGGTCACGTCTCCATTGAATCTTCAAGCCGACTTACTGTATAAAATGTCAGACTGGGTGGCACGGGGGCGTATTGGTTAGCATTATTGCCTCTTAGCAAGAAGTGGGTTCGATTCCTGGCTCGGGCAGGGCCTTTCTGTTTGTAGTTTGCATGTTCTCCCTCTGCTCTTGTGAGATTTCCTTCGGATATTCCAGTTTCTCCCACCATCAAAAACATGCGTGTTAGTTGTATCTCCAGTTAGTACTTTGACCGAGGTCCTGGCTCAGAATCTGGAGTTGGTCCCTAGGCGCTGCACTGTGGCTGCCCACTGCTCCTCAGGGACGGGTTAAATGCAGAGACCAAATTTCACTGTATGCTGTATATGTGACCAGTAAAGTACCAAAGAGGCATTTTTCAATATAACTTACCAAATTTCTTGAACTTTAAAACCTCTCTGTCCCCTATAAAAGCTTGTGCGACACAGGTTCATTCAGAGGACAATATTTGTGTGCATATCCTCAACATGTTAGCTCAGTTACCTCAGCTTGTCACTGGTAATGATCCCATCTGCTAATCAGTACTGTCCTTTCCTCTTCGTGAGAAGGGCAGAGTTGTAAAAAGGGTTTTATAAACACTGACATCACGAGTCTGTGAAAATGCAGAGATAGTGACATTATGTGACCTCAGTCTCACCAGTGGGAGCTGTGGGCCTGCCTCAATGTTTCTCTCTCTGTTTTCCAGGAAATGTTAAAATGCAGTAAAGGGGAGGGGACGGTCGAGTTGGAGGAGGCTTTAGCCACCATGCTGGACATCATCAAGTCTGTCAACGACTCCATGCACCAAATAGCCATCACTGGCTTTGAGGTCAGTATAAGATACAATGATCCTTTATCAGTCTCAGCGGGGGAACTGCAGTGTTACAGCAGCACAACTAGTTTACCCACAACTACTGTTGTAATCGAACTACTAATGCATTACTGTCTCAAGCAAAGTGACACAGTGGTATGATTTGCAGCAGCAAGTCAACGAAGTATAGTATCGGCAACAGTATTATGGTACCATCAACTATTTAGTGTACCATCATCTGCTGATTATTTTTAAGATTAAAAATTTATTCCATCTCAATTTCCCAGAGCCCAATGTGGCATCTTCAGATTGCTCCTTTTACCCAAACAACAGCCTGAAACACAAAGACTCCTCATTTATTATCATAAATGACACAGAAAAGCAGCAAGTCTTTTTACTTTTCATTGAAAAATGACTAAAACAACTAATAATAGATTATCAAAATAGTTGGCAATTCATTTTAATCATCAGTGACTATTAAGATGCATCAATCAATCCATTCTTTAATCGACTGATGCAGCTGCAGTGTTTGTTAATGGAACAATGAAGGCATTTCCAACTTTTTAGTCTCCTGCAGCGTGTAAGTTCCATAAAAGGTTTCACAGCCGAAGAACAAACTGAGAGGAATATATAGCAAGCATGAATTATTTCTGAAGAAGAATGTGCTGGCTGTTAAATGAATGCTATGCAAATGGAAAAAAATGCTATTAGGCATCATTTCTGTTGCGGTTCCCAAAATGCTTTGGTCCTACATACCAGAAATAAAATAGACAAACATTTAGTAATATCTTTTAGTTTCTGTTCCTTCATATGATACTGCGTTTCCACTGAGTGGTACGGTTTGGTTGGTACATACATTTTTTTGCGTTTCCACTATCAAAAGCATAACAAAGGGTACCAGATAACCTTACCGTGCCATACCTATTTTGGTCACCCTTTCTTTGAGGTGCTAAGCGGTCCCAGAGGGTCCCAAGAGGGAGGAGCTACACACACTGCCATCCATTGACTGCAAGCCGGCAAAAAGCTGTTTTTTAAGTGTTGTTGTAGAACTGTTAATATATCTTGTCAGTAAGTTTTATATATTTTTCAGATGAGAATGTTACTGTGTAGATTTTTAATATGTAGTCAGTTTATTCAAGTAAAGCTTGTTTGTATGTCAGTCACAAAGTTTTCAGACTTACAAGGAGCTGCAGCTCGCAGTGAGACCTGCCGGTCAGCTCGCTGCAGCAGCCCGACTCGTCACGGTGTCACCCTAGAAAGAAAATTAACTGATGATCTGTGCACAAACTGAACGTTGGTTGACATGTTTCCGTAGCACTTTAAGACACGATAAAAACCGGAATGACGTTTTGCTGCCTTTTCACATTGATTCTTTGCCATGAGTTCAACGTTACTGGTGAAAAACATCATTTCATTCAGTAAGCCGCTCAAACGCATCTTTTAAGATGAAACGCTTTCACCTTTCATGCCAATATGACAACTTGAAGAGGACTGGAGAGGATTTATTTGCCACAAATACATATTCCACATGTACGGTAGTGAAATTTCTGAACAACAGCAGTGGTTCATTTGCTCTAGCCTGTCTTGCATGATGACATACATTTTAGTAACGATCAGATCTTCAAAAACCTGATAAAATGCGCATGAATTTCTGCTGGTTTATGCAAGTAAAATATTTTTCACTTGGAGAAAAAGGTGGCAGAGCGCCCTAATGGTGCAGCACAACACGGCAGCACAGCACCACCCACCAAGTAAGGGTACGGTCGGCAGTGGAAACGCAAGCCCGATCTAGGGTCACTGTTCCAAAGCGTACCGTGCAGTACCAAACCGAGCTGTACCGCTCAGCGGAAACGAGGCTTTAGCGTAACATGACACCCTCCCAACCAGACATTCAGGTGGCAGCTTGTCTCAGCTTTGCCTCTGTGTGTTTTTCAGGGAGCAGTGAGAAGTGGATGCAAGGAATCACACTTTATCTGTGTGAGATCCATTCGCTCGAACTCAACCATGACCTCACACTCATGTGATCAAAGTGTGCAAAAGGCCGGTGATAAAGGGTCTATCAGTCCATCAGATTCCATCAGTTTCAGTTTCAGATGGTCCAAACCGTGCACATTATGACCTGACCAAAAGTTTTTTAAGGATTTTCTCAATAACATATCTGCTATCAACCACCACTGTGTACCAAAAGAATATTTGATATGATTTTATCATCATGTTCAAATTCCTCATTCCTTAATGTCGTCAGTTTGCTCTAGTTTATCACTAATGATTTGATCTTTCAATGCTTTCACTGTGTGAACATGAAGAAAAATGCAAAACCGACTGTAACCAGTTCTTGGTCACATGGTGGAAAAAACTGAATGCAAAGTGTGAGTTTTTAGTTTTGAGTATTATCACTACATGAGAGCATGCGCAACACACTGTGTGGAAAAAGAGACAATATTTCCTTTGTGCTCTCTGAAGTGAGTTTTTTTGTCTTAAGTGTCAGGTATGTGATTTTATGACGAGTTTTGAAAACGCTTTTGAACATGAATTTGCTGTTTTTCAAAAAGGAACAATCTTGGTGTGTCCGAAATAACCATAAAAAATGCACTGATGGGTCACAGCAGCCCTGTAAAACAAAATACCAGATTATTTATTAACCAAACACTCTAAATGGTGCCTTGCCAATATATGGAAGGTCAGAGAGTCAGAACCACTCACTTAATCAACAAAGATAAGGGGTAGTTGAGGAGGTTGGTGTGATCTTTTGGATGTCTGTGTTTGTCTTTCTTAATGAAGAAATATCTGAGAATTCATCTCAGCCTCTGGTGTTTACAGCCCGTGTGTTTGGACTGACAAGTTGTATGAAAGACATCTCCACAAAAGCTGTTTACAGGGAAACAGTCATGTTGATAATGGTACGAATCTGTTGACTTTGACACACATTCTATGAATTTTGGATCAAAGTCTGTGTATCATATGTGTCATTTCCGATCAGTCATTTCCAACCTGTGGGTCATATCATAATCCTGATCTAACCTTAAAAAATTTGGTGTGATAAATTACAGCATTAAAATCCCTAAAAATTCCCCTGGACAGTTTCGATGTGACTTCGTCATGTTTAGATAAAGACGATGTTTTGGACTTAAATTACTCCCTTTTAAACTTGTGACCTTTGTCTTCGTCTTTCAATGATAAAAACTTTGTCAAGGTTATGGGAGGATTGTAATCATGTTGTGACTGTGTCCTAGGAAACAAACAGCTGTCTAAAAAGAAGGTTTTGATTAGGTTTTTTGGCGCCAATCATCTTTCACAGATCACAGGAAACTGTATCCGATGATGCCTATAAGTAATCAAAATGTGAGGGATAATTAATTATATTTGTTTTTGTTGATTCAAAGAAATAGGTTTAAGACATTTAGAAATGTAAAAAGCAGAATTGTCGTAAATATTAACAGTTCACAGTAGTTTGTAACACAGGATCTGAGTGTCTCAGACTTCCTTTCCACTGAAGTCCTTGTTTCCAGGTGGAGTCACTACTCCACCACTTGGTCACTGATTGTATCTGGTTACTTTCGTCTCTGTCAGACATTTGGTTAAAATCTACATTCACATAAAGCATCAACAGTCCACACAGCGTGATGCAGACCCAACCAGAACCATGGGGCCTCCCCTGGCTCACATGCTCACCAGAGAATCAGGCTCTGTCTCCCTCCATGCTTTAAGGAGGTTGAGGTGGTATAACTGTGTTGCTGTGTGCTCCACCCCTCAGAAAAACTGTTACACCACCACCTGTTCCCGCATCCTCTTCTCCCCCGCAGACTCCTCCGGGTGCAGAACACCTGGCTGCCTCATCTTTGCACTGCCTGGCTTAGGCGAGGGGAGAGCCAGTGAGTCTAAGCTTGGTGTTGTAAAACTGATGGGGATGGTTGTCATGGGAATAGCCCATCCTGTCCAGCTTTCCTTAGGTCCCAAAAACTTCTGCAGGAAGACTCAGCAGGCTGAGCACTGCAGTCTGGGCTTCTCTTAACAGCAGGCGCATGGCCTTCTCCTATTTCTTTATTTCTACATATATTAAAATTTAAAAAAAAACACAAGAACAATGCATAATAATAAGAAAGAAGGTGGAGCAGAATTGCCCAAAACCTTGAAAAGTGGCATTCTCCAGGTAGAGATTACAAGAAATAAATTATAATAATCCATTACATTCAGGACGTGTTAATTTTTATATATGTGTAACATATTGCTCTGCAGCTGCCAGTTGCAAATAACTACCATCCCCTCAAATATGTCCTATAGAAAGGAATCTGCCTCACACGTGTTGTGGTGGTGTCCAGGAAAGACGAGGCAATGTGGCTGGCCTGATAGGATCTGCGTGTTCCGCCTCTTCACTTGAGCCCGAAACACCTCCAGCTGCTGCTGACTCACCTCCACAGCTTCTTATGCATGACTTAACATGACTTAATTGCTGCGCTGTGGTACACCAGCATTAGAGCCTCCAGCACAGATTCAGATTTGGATAAGAGTTGTTTCTCAATAGGCTTTACTTCCTCCAAACACGATGTCAGCTGCCACCATTTGATCTATTTGCACCGTGGCTCTGTCGGCATAAACCAAATTCTATAAACTAATAAACTCGGTGCTTAAAGGTGCACAGGTTGGCATTTTGTTTCTTGCTGGTTGGGAACTCAAGAGTAACTCCCACAGGTCCCAGCATGCTACTGGAAAAAGAGAGGTTGATTACACAATGTACAGCTTTCCCCGAACCAACACACCCTGACGCTGCTCCTTGAATGAACCAGTTCATCTCTCTCCCTGCAGCTACACAAAACCCCACAACCACCTCCGCAGAACGACTCTGTCATTTTTCTTTGGAAGACGGTTACAAGCACCGTAATGTACCCTGAACTTATTGCTCATTTCAAGAATTTCAGGAATTTACTTTATTGATGTGAATAAAGAACAATCTTTTTTTGGGAAATTTGGTTTGAGCAGATATCAGGCCACACTGCAAGAATATTTTAGGAATGCTATCTGCAATTTATCTGGCTTATTGTGGGAGATATCCTTGTGTGAGATTAGATGGACTCTTAAAGAATTCCACCATTTCATTAATGGCTGCTTCTTTGTGAGTTTTGATCATGAACATCCCATGAACCCTTCTGGATGTGCCAACACGACAGAGGCAGCGTGGAGCACATAAAATGGCAGCTACTGCAGACTGCTCTGACTGTAATGAGTGGTGCTATAAAGTCTGTGTGTGTGTGTGTGTGTGTGTCCATGTTACAGGGAAACCTGAGTGAACTTGGGAAGCTGCTGATGCAGGGATCTTTTAATGTGTGGACTGACCATAAGAAAGGCCACAGCAAGGTACGAGCCCACACTCCTGTGAACAACGTTACTTTATTATCGAGGGTATTAAATGGAAACTGTCTGTCATCTCAGCGTCACTCCAGGAGAACTGCTTCAAAGATCCACATCTGTGCTTTTCTGTATTTAGACTTTACATTTTTCCCGACATGATGCACATATTTCGTTTTTTAAAGGAAAGCTGCACTTTTTGGGGGGTTTAGTTTTTCATCCACAATCTCTGTGAAAGACAAAATCATAGATGCCTTCCTCTTCTCTGTGCGTTCAGGTGGTCGCTAAGTAGCCGCCTTGCACTAGCAGTTTTACACATTCAGTGAAAGTAGTGGGAATACACCATTACCGCCCTCCAAAGCCCCTAAAACACACCCAAATAATCTCCATCCAGCTTTGCGTTTTAGTGTCCGTGCATGAGAGGACATCACTCGACATTTGCTGAGTTTCTTAAAACAAGTTTAACGAGTTTATTGTGTTTTTCGGCGGATTGGCTGAGGACATGCAACTCTGTTCTTTTCTGCCTGCAGTGACGTCAGCAATGAGCTCCAGCTCTCAGCACTGCACTGTTCATCATAACAATACTGTAGAACATCATAAATATCCTTATCTTAAGTCTTAATGCGCAAAAAACAAAACTTCTCCTTCAATGCCAAACATCTACAAATAGTCTGTTGATAGTCAACTATAGATTACCATCATGCTGTTGATCATCAGACTGTTTACTTTCAGCTGGCAACAGTTGACAGATAGATGATAGAACAGATAGTTGAATATTGGTTAATAACCTGCTGCAACACAACATATTGACAGTCAACGGACTCTTTTGTTGAATATTAACTGATGCTCTGTTGACATGCGACTGAATTTCTACTGATAACTTGTAGAGACTATCAAAATAAAATGTGACCAAGTAGCCTGTAGTTGTGTGAATATACTGCAGTATTTGTGCTTGTTAAAGGCATTGTTTTATCTGTGAAATCCTCTTGAACTCAACTGTTTCAATGTTTCAAACTTTGAAACTTTGGTTGTCATGTCCCTGTCATAGAAACACAGTTCTGTGTACTGTAAACATGTATCCAAAACCACCGACATAGTTTTTAGTCCCAGTGGTTATCAAACAATAAATAATGATAAAACATTTATGAGAACAATTAGAAATGTTCCTCTGTGTCTGCACACAAAATGACAAAGTTGATACAAACGGAGCTGAAGATGGCTGCTGATGATGAGTTTCACTGTGTTTAACTGTGGAAGGATAAACAGACTCATTGACGGAATGACCACCTGATTGCAGGTGAAGGACCTGGCCAGGTTTAAGCCCATGCAGAGGCACCTGTTCCTGTATGACAAGATGCTGCTGTTTTGTAAGAAACGAGAGGAGACCACCGATGGACACGAGAAGACCCCGTCCTACAGCTTCAAACACTCGCTCAAGGTCAGACGCACACGGTGCTCCTCAGCCCTCCCTTTTGCTTTATGTGTGTGTGTGTGTGTGTGTGTGTGTGTGTGTGTGTGTGTGTGTGGTAAGAGCTCATTGTAATCTGAAGGTCTGTAACTACAACAGTTACAGAATAATATTGTTGTGTTTTTGGCCTTGAGTGGCGTTGTGAAAAGTTTTTTTTTTTTCCCTGTTGTCTCGTACATGTGCTAAGAACACACGTGTGTGTGCTCCCACACGTGACACAGCGCTCGTTTACACCAGCTTCCTGACCTGCTGGTGGCATTACACACCAAGGTACGCAGCAATGTGACTGCGAAAGCAGCAGAGAAGAAGACTGCTGATTATTAAATGTGGAGCTTAATGCTTGATGATTTTTTTATGAGCAACACTGAAAACAACAATAACTCCACAAGGCAGCTTTAAGAAGATACTCAACAGAATCTTTAATGTTCTGAACAGTTCATTGTAGTGGGAAAGAATAACAGAGAGATTATCGTTAGTGGAGTGATGGGCTATTAGGTAATTTACAAAAAGACAAAAACAAAAAAGTGGTCAAAAAACAACAAAGAAGTGGTTATTGGAACAATAGCTACAAAAACAACACAGATAAATACCATCGCTGTGCAAAGTGGTTATGAAGCATGCGTTAGCGAGACACAGCAGCACACACCAAACAACATGAGCATTCATAGATATATATATATATATATATACAGATAGACAGATAGATATACTGTAGAACACATATGTATATATAGATATATAGATAGATTTTTTTTCCCGCCTGCACCAAGTTGCTGACGGGTGGAGCGGCCCACAGAGGGTGGGTCAGTACAGGTGTGCTGCTGCAGAGCAATTTTGGTGTCATTTTGGTGGTGAGCTCGCGCCACGCTTCTCGCCATCCCGAGGCCGGTCTAAAATGCAGCGCAGATGGAGGAGCGCTTTCTTCGTGGCTTTCATGGTCAAGAGTGACATGACCAGTCCCATCCAAAATCCCACAGGGAGGTTCGGTGAATGTGTTCCACATTTTATTATATACATAGATAAATAATCAAAATGTGAGGAGGAGCATCTCTAAACACAGCCGGCTGCTGCTGCTGGAGACGAGGTTCATCGGAGTAAACAAATGCCAAACATCGAATTCATCCTGAATGTATCATGGAGGGTTTTCAGAGCAGACCACCAGCACATCTGAAGTTTAAGTGGAACATCTTCACTGAGGAAGTGAACCAGCTGTTTCTCCTGGTGTGTAAACAAACGCAGCTCTCGACCAGCAGTGGATGCTGACGTATCTTCATGTAAAGCCTCAGGGAAACGGAGCTGTCATTGAGTTGACTTGCTGCACTGACTGAATGCTGATTTATAAAGGCTTCACACCCACAGTATTTGATGCTTATCTTATCTTACACCTTCAAATGTCTTTGCACATGTTACAAAGACTATTTAATACACTCCTCATGTCCAGAATTACTTCTATATTGTCAAAAAAAGGCACAAATGATCAAATTGGATTACAAACTGGGCAAAGTTAGCAGCAGCCTCAGGTTCAGTGCAAGTCAGCGCGAGTCAAACAGCTCCTGCATCGCTGCAGATCATGTGGCCTGGTGTTTTTGTAAAGGAGCCTTTTGTCTAAACAATCAATATGTTTGTCATTCATTCTGACTTTGGGACTTCCCCTCCTTGTGAGTTACATTCAGACAGACTGCGCTTAGTGTGTTTAGTTTAGTCTCCAAACACAGCAGTAAATATATTTGATTTTTTATTTCTTTATTTACTTTGATTGTAACAGTACCAAACAGGAGGACATATTTCCAGCTGCAGGCTGATAAACATGTAGAGCCACAGTGGAAATGTGTGTGATGGAGTTTAATGGTAATGAAGGATTATGTCTCCCTGTGCAGCAGTGTGGTTCATCGATCTGTCTTCAGTTGTTTTTGGACAACAGTGGAGTCAGAATATATATTTAACTGTGTGTGCGATACACACACGATGCGCGTGTCTTTTTGGGTGAGTGGTTTACACTCTCACACACGAGTGTAGAGAGGTGGAGAGCGAGTCTGTAACCATAACTGTGCCAAAGCACAAAAAAAGATAATTACTCTAAATGAATTTTTTCTTTTTATAGCAGGCGGCAACAAGTGTTAAGGGGCATTACTGCCCCCCCCGCCCAATGACAGAAAAAAAGGAAATGATTTAGGAGTTCATTCATCTGTATTATTAACATGACATCAATATTTCGGCCTTAAATGTCACAGCGGTCTTCAACACCCATTATCCTCATTATCCTTTTTGTAGAATATTTCCGGCCTAATCCTTGAATTCAGTTACTTCTGTGCTCACATTGTGTATTTAAATTATTTCTTACTGAAGCTTCATTACCACAAATGAACTGACACAAAGGAAGTCTTTGAAATTTAAAGAACTTAAAGCAGCGGAATATTAAAGGGCAGCTCTTGTCAAATTAGGGATGTATTGTGAAACCCAACAATCTTTTT
>JAQFJB010000020.1:1058622-1069045 GCA_029874875.1 Naso minor
CCCGGAGTGAGAAAGGCTTTTCGCTCTGTTAAACCGACTGCCACGTCATTGAAATGTCCTCTGTCTAACGCTGAGCTGCGCACAGAAAAAATGTGATCGCACCATACAAACAGTAAATCGACTGCATTTACATCGTTCATTGTAGTCTTACTGACCCCTCAGAGGGCTTTACAACATATTTACCTATTCGTACACTGACTGAGGCTACCGTGTGATGTCCCACCTGCTTAACAGGAGCGTCAAACACTTACACACACACTCACACATCAGTGGCGTCATGCACGGCCGCTGTCAACCCTCTAATAGTGGATGACCTGCTCGGCCTCCCGAGCCACAGTCACCAGTTCACAGTCACATTTTTGTGTCTCTGTAACATGATGATAATTCTGCCTTTTTATAAGCAGTTATCCAAGAGAATACTGCAGAATAACAGAGGATTTCTAATCCCACAACATTATTACTAACTGACACCGCGCAGGTGCATATAGCAGCCACCTCTGTCACTGAGGAATAATATCTCTTCAATGCTAATTGTTTTTTCTAATCTTGCTGCTGACAAAAAGATTTCATTTAATTGGACGTTAACGGCAGTGTTTGCGGTCGGTAGCCCTTCACTTTTTGGTTGAAAGGACAAATGTGATGCATTCATTTTGCGAGTCAGTCATTTAATTCCATTAGTTGTCCTGGTGTAACTGTGTCATTAAAGGTTTCCAGTCCTCGGCTTGTGTCAGTGTGCGCTTAGTGTGCGAGAGTGCAGCGTTTATGTTTGCCAAGTATTCTTATTCTTTGGAATTCAGGGGTGAAAAGGACGAGAACATCACAGTGAGATGCAAATTGTGTCTGAGCGATAAGTGTCTGTCTGGTGTGAAGAGCTCCACTTAAACTTAAAAGAGCACCTGCAAGCTAAGCACAACACTTACATACCCCTCTAAAGGAAACTTCCGTCACAGATTATCAGCAGTGGAATGTTAATTAAGTCAATATATTAGAGTCTAAAGTGTAATGATTAGACGCTGAAGAGGCTACATGCCCTCTGGACAATGTAACCACAGTGCACAAGGAGCGGCACAGGAGTTTTCATTCTGTGGAAGGGCAAACTTACTCCAACAAGACAGTAAGTATGTGAAGGGCCGATCACACCAAGAAGTGTCGCTAGAAAAGCATCGTCAGCAAAATTGTTATTTTCCTATGTTATACTGCGCCTGTCGGGCGCGACACTCGTGTTGCTGTGTAGCTCGTTTTTCTAGCGGTTTTTGGGGCGTGCATAAAAGTTACAATAATTTCAACTTTTCAGCTCAAGACGCCGAGTTTCACCGCTCGTAAATGTCACTTCTGGCCAAGCAGTCACTTATATCAAGTAAGAGGAGGGCTTTACTACTCATCACGTTCTTCCTATTTTGTGGCTGGAGGAACAGTAGCAGAAACACGGATGAGAGGTTAATTCTGGCTCTGGCTGTATTTTCCTACAGATGAACATCCAAGGTGCTTTTGGAGCGGCCACGCTTCTTGTTATGATCAGCCCTTGGTAATGTAAGATAGCATAAACTGTACTGAGGTAACCAAGAAATATCATTCATCAAACACTGAATGAACTCATCTACAACACTGCATTATGAAACCTAGAATGAATCTTAAATTAGGGAGATAAAAGCCTCTGTAATTAGTCGACATGGCTAAAAATATTGTGGAAAAATGTGAAGAAAAAAAAATTCTCCAACATAAATGATCAGCTGGTCTGCGAAGTTCTCTATGGGTTTTGGTTTAAAGGCATTTCGGACAACAAGTACATGATGAAAATATTACCGTCTTTCTTATTAACTGCAACATATAGTGAAGCTGACAAACTTTCATCCAGTGTCTCCAAAATCCAGTCGGACCACTGAAGTCAACTGAAGTGCACTGCTGAGCAATTCATTTATCAAACGATTCATTTGATGGACAGAAAATTTTATTTGCAATCAAGCAAGTTAGGCAGAGAGCCACAAGAGACAGATTAAAGCAACGAGCTTTTCTCGATTTTCGATTCTTTGGGTCAAGATGCAAGCAGATGTTAACCTACGTTTCCCCCGAACACAACTCAGCAGAGTCCCTTCCCGCTTCGTAAATGTGAACTTCTCTGATTTGTAACGGAGGCTTTCTGTTAAAACTGCACATTTTCATTCCAAGACGACGTGACCCTGGTGACATGTAGCCCTCAAACAATCGATACACGGCTGTGACTTCAGTCTTTGGGCAACTGTGATGGACATTATTCACTGATATCTGACATTTTATTGATTAAACAATCAGTAGTCTCTACATAAAGAAACAAAAGGGTTATTGATAGTTGCGGCCTTGGAAGACAAATTAAGTTTAAAAACAGCAGACTACAACTGTTTAAACATATATGCACTTTCACACGCACACACACACACACACATATGCACACACATTGTTCTCTGTGTCTGTTTGTGTCCGCTGCCCTCGTCCTCTCTCTCTCCCTGTGTGTTTTTACCTCTCTCGACCCTTTCTGTACCAGTAAGCGTCAGTTGTCCACAGTTCCATTCTGTGGTCCCGACTGACAGGAAAATCACCCTGTGTGAGCCACACACTGCCTATCTGACAACCCGTCCCTGTGTGTGTGTGTGTGTGTGTGTGTGTGCAGGAGTGTGTGTGTGCACCGGTGCTCTGTGTGCGTGTGTGCATGTGTGTGAGCAGACTGACTAATAACACAGCAGCCCTGTCATGAAGCCTGGAGAGCAGAGGCTGTAGTAGGCTCTGACGGTCCAGTGCAGCGAGCATGCGTGTGTGTGCGTGTGTGTGTGTGTGTGCGTGCGTGTGTGTGTGTGTGTGTGATTTACACCTCTGATTTTATGTGAGGAGGGTAGAGGAAAGACAGAGGGAGAATGAAATTGGTCTGGGAAGAGGAGAGGGAGGAGATTGAAAGCGATGGGCAGAGCCGAGCAGAGGGTGGTGGAATAATGGTTCGAGAGAGACAAAGAGACAGAAAGAGAGAGGAAGGGAGGAGATTTTCAGGGTGGAGATGGAGGCTGAGAGGGAATGAAAGGAGGTTTGACGCCACAGACGATTTGTTAATACACTAGACTAACATATTCAGCTAAACAACCCTTTTTCCCTGCACGCTCTTAGGGGCTAGAGACAGGCTGGCAGGTTAACAAGAGGGATGCATTTAGGTCAATTTGATAGCCACGAGGATGGCATCCCCCTCGCCTTTTCCCACAAATCACCAACTGTTTGAACGGATGAACATGAAGGGAGGAAGGGAGGGGTGTGAGGAGGAAGAGGATAGAGAGGAACTGCAGTCATGTCAGCTCTGTGTGCTGCAGAGAGCGAGACAAGGTGAGACAGTGTAAATGTGATGAGAAAGACAGAAATAATGAGGAGATGGATTATAATGTGAGAGATCTGAGAGTTATAATAGACAGCTTAAGTGACAGCTTCAGTTTATAATAAATTGGATCTTTTGACAAGTTAATTTAACTAAAGTTTCACTCACTGGCTTTTTCTGAAACCTTTTGCCACATCTCATGGTCTCCAGTGTCTTTTTCTTTTGATAACATGCTGTGTTTACTCACATTTCCATGACAGCTGAGCAAACTCTGGTGGAGACATGAGATGTTGACAAAGCGAAAAAATAAAAGTTCGTCCTTGATCTATTTCCAAGGTCAGAAGTGAACTTTCAAGCTACACTTCAGTTTTTCTTCCATAGTTTAATTCCATCACGTTAATCAGTCGTATTTTTGCCACCAAAGTAAGCTCCGACATGTGGGAATGCAGTGAGATCTCTGCAAAAAGAAGTGTGATGGAACAAGTCACACAAGCAGTCAGATGATCAAACTGTTGAAAACTGAAAAAGAGTGAACTCTAAGGCCGAATCCCAATTCTTACTTTCGCCCCTTCCCCTTCCCCTTCCCTTACCACTTGCCCTTTGAAACGGAGTTGAAAGAGGTAGGGGCTGAAATATTCCCCTGTGAAATGGGACAGCCCTTCAAGGCTCTGATACGTCATCAGAAGTCGTTGGTGGCGCAGTAACTTCACACGACGACGACTTGCCATCAAGGGTGAAAATTATCATGTAAAAATGTTCTAACGCCGCACTGTAGTGCACAAATCAGCCTTAAAACAATGTTAACGTAGCTAATTAGCTAACGCGCTGGACATGAGCAGGCACACGAACACAACTAGCAATTTTTGTTACGTTTGTTGTAAACAGTCTGTGTGTAATACATTAAAACGGCATTAAACTAAGGTGATCCAGAGGGTTTCATAATTATTTACTTGAGAAAAATTCTTATATTTGTGCATTGTGGGAAATTCCTCCTATCCCTCCGCTTGTAGTGTGCACCTGAAAAATCTCCATTTGAAGGGACAGACAGCCCCACCGCTCACCCCTTCCCCTGTGCCTCAACATGAATCGGGACACCCCACCCTTCTAGTGAACGCACAACACAAAAGGGGTAGGGCTAAGTGGTGAATTGGGATTCAGCCCATATGTCTGCAAACAACAACTGTGGATGTATAACAAAAGCGAGTACAGCATCTCAAAGCTGAACCAGGACATCAGACTGAATGGTTTGAATTTCAGCCAGCCTGATCATCTGACTGTTTGCATCTGTCACCTCGCCGACTCCTCTGTTGTCATATCAACACGTTTAAGCAATTACCTAGTGAGCATAATAATGATATTACCAATAGGATTGATGGTGAGAACTATAAATAGCCTAAGACTTGTATGTATGTATGTATGTAGGCAAGCCGTTGAAATCCCCAGACTGGCAGGATTAATATGGGTGATGAAAGTGTAGGTAACTGCTTGCCCCACCTGTATTACCACCGCTGGGAGCCCTTGAGCAAGGTCCTCAACCTCAGTGGCTCCAGTGGAGCAGCTCAGTGGCTGCAGATCAGACTGATGTTGCACAGGGCAGCTTCCTGGTGTAGATGTGTGGCTGTGTGAATTTGATCAGGGTGTTCCTGAGCACGAGAGTTTGCTCTCAGTGAAACTTCCCTGAATGAAAATAAATGTAAAAGAAAACGAACTTATCTTTTGAGTTACAAATTGTTAAAAAAAAAACAAACCTTGAGCAGAACGAGACTGAACTCTGTTCCGACACTGTCGATTTTGTGAGCAGGTGCCTGGAAATTATCTCATTGACTTTGATGTGAAGCAGACTCTAAAAAAAAGAGAAGAAGACAAAAGAGAAAACAAAGACAGGAGAGACAGAGCGAAAGAGACAAAAAGACAGACAGACAAAGGGAGAGATATAGAAACAGAGAGAGAGAGAAACAGAAAGTGTACCGGCGAGCAAGTGCAACCAAAGCTCAACCTCATTTGGTTTCGTGTAATTCGACTAATTCTTTGGTTTATCAGTGAATTGTCTGTGAATGTCCTCATGTGTCCAGGTCATAGTCAACTCTGGGCAAATTGAATTGAAAGCAACTGGACTTAGTAATATGTCTGTGAAGACATTTCGCCTCTTATCCAAGGAGCTTCATCAGTTTATGAAGTCTTCGCTTCATGAACTGATGAAAAAATACCTTGGATGGACCTCAGAGAGTCCATATGAAGTATTTTTATGTAACTTGGTGAACTATACCGGCGATACCAGGCGATTGCCCCTCCCTCCTACTGTTAGTGCTGGGGAGTAACTAGTTACATATAACAAAATTACATAATTTAATTACAAAATAAACGTAACTGTAATCAGTTACAGTTATCGAGAAAGACTGTGTAATTAAATTACAATTACATGTGAAAATGTTAATGATTACAAATGGGGTAAGACAAAAGCTTGTGTGTAACACTCGACCGGAGCTAAGAAGAACCACGTTCAGCCGAGGCATCTAGACGTCAGCCTGCAACACTAGCAACACTCAGCAGACAAGTATTACAGCATTTGCACCTCCAACCCATGGATGCTGCGATGCCGACCGGTCAGAAAAGATAATGCAACTCGTCAGCGAAATGACTGTGATGCTGCCACTGTGTTCTGTTGAAGGCAAAGGCTTCCCCAAGTTAATGTGCTATATTGAGCCTGAATACACAGCACCGACTAACCTTAAAGATTAAATTGTGCTCAGTTTAGATGCTTTTCTGAGTGTTTTCTTGCTTATAGACTAGTCGACTAGTTGCAATTCAAATTAAAGTTTAACCGTCAGGGAAACAAGTTGCCACCTGCATCCCTAGTCATGAATGTTGAAAGCTTTACCTGCATTGCTGAAACTCGGCCACGTCTCTGACCTCAGAACTCACCTGCTGAGTTTCTGAGCCTTCGGAGCTGCTGCTCATGTGCTGCTGCGCTGTTACAAATCACATACAATAATGGATACCACTCAATAATAGACCCAGTCCATTAATTTAAAGAGCTAATTAGTCTTCATTCGGGAGACAAAGGGATTACCTACGTGCGTGGATTTTACTCTATTAATAGCTTTGAGGCAGCCGGCGCAGACACATGAGGGAGGGCTGGAACAACCTGTGCTCTGTCTTACAGGCTAAATTCAGAATAATGTGCCGCAATAACTCCATCAGTACCTTCTGACTGTCATTTTGCTCTAATGGGCTTCATGCTGTGAAAGTCTAGTTTGTACGTTATTGGACATTTAGGTTATAAAGTATATTATTATGTGCATTATTGCCTGAATCATGTCAGCGGGTAAGAGTTAAGTGTTGAGTGTGCGTTAACAGCTGTATATTTGCTGCTTACGGTTGTTTATTTCAGGGATTCCCAACCAGTTTGGCTTTTGACTTCTTAACAAATGTTTTCTAACATTTTTTCCTTCTAAATTTATTTGGATCGTTTTTAATGAAAAAGGAAAAGATTAGAGCAAAGACTTTCAAAATCTGTTAATTATCTCGTGACCCCTGAGATTTGTTTTGCAGCCTGCTGGTGGTGCTCTGAGCCCCAGATTGATTTAGTTTATTCCAAGATTAAAAAACAAACAGCAAGAAGGAAATGGAAAACTGAAGAGAGCAGATACATGAGTGTGAGTCTGTCATATTCACATTAACAAGCTGACACAATACCGGGCAGGATTCCCTGATTTGAAAATGGACTTTGATCAGAGTGAAGGGACTTTGTTTGATGGCAGGCTGTGTCTGCGACCGTGCTCGCTGTTACTCCTCATTGCTGCTCTCTGCTGAGGTTCTCCTCTCACACCTCAATGTGCCCAGCCTTTATGAATAAAACATCTCTAGATCCATGATGAAAAAATATATCCCTTTTGCTGAGTACAATATTCGGAGCATGCGGAATGGCTCCGTGCTGAGTCTGCATTTCTGCGACGGGTTCATTGGTTGCTTGGAACAGGAGGTGACAAGCCAGATCATTCACAGAGCTTGGTATTTCACTTATGTGAGCTATGTGCTCGGCCAAGGCTGCGGCTCACTGTGAGCAGTTATTTTACTGGCTTCTTCTCTGGAGATTTCTTGTTGCACAGCAGAATCCTGTGGCAGCCCAGATTTGTTAATGTTGCATTTACGAAGCGTCTTGTTTAGATACGGGCTGCGTCCCCTGTGACTTCAGTTTTCTTTTTTTTTCCCCCTTTTTTTTCAAAAAAAATTTTTTTTTTTCAAAGATATTTTTGGGGGGCTTTTTGTGCCTTTATTTCCATGACAGGACAGCTGAAGAGTGGACAGGAAACAGGGGAGAGAGAGGGGGAAGGACATGCAGCAAAGGGCCACGGGTGGAATCGAACCCGGGTCCGCTGTGGCTAGGAAATAGCCTCTGTATATGGGGTGTCTGCTCTACTGACTGAGCCACCGGGCGCCCCGACTTCAGAGTTCTGATGTGTCTGTCTTCATAGAGCTACAAAGTGATTTCAAACCTGCGGTTGATGCGGCAGTTTGGGAGATTTTAGGGATCTTATTCACTCAGAAAAGGGTTTGTCTGATGTTTGTCTCGGCTTAATTGTCTGACCTTGACTTAACCGACTTCTGTGTATCTTTGCAAAGTTTGTCATGAGAGAGGTGTTTCCACATTCCTCTACTGAAAGGACAAGTGTGCGTTCACTTTCCTAAAATCTACAGTAAGATTCAAATTAACCCCAGTAAGCAAGATTTGGAACCGTCCGTTTTACACAGAGACTGCGACAGCGCCGCATTAAAGACTCGCCAATGGCCCGCCTTTTGTTAATCAAATGTTATTTACACAGAACCCAGCAGCGTGTCTTGAAGCCCCATCAGTCGGGGCTGGGATTGCGCATTTAAAGGAGAAGCCGCTGTGGTGACGTTTAACAGAATCAAGATCAGCTTCCTTTGTTACTAAAAATGCCCAGCATGTGCACCAAACCGTTATAAAAGTGATTAAACTGCATAAAAAGAGTCCGAAAATGTCAACAATAATAACGTAACAGTCATTAAATCCGTCTAGTACAGAGCCGCCTCTGTTGATTTTCCTTCAAGCTGAGTATGTCCACTGTTAATAAAAATGCCCGACATGAGCCACAACTGTCTGTAAGGTTATGTTTACAAAAAGTGGGCAATTTTCGCCATGTACATTTTATGATTTCTCCTGTCTACAAAAGCATCCTTCAACCCGGGCTACTACCTCCAAAAGAGGGTTATTAACGGTGCAATTCTGTTCCCTCAGCCTGTGTCTGTGTTGTTAATACAGACCAGAGAGGCACGTTAGAGGCGCATTAATCCCATGCTGAAAAGGCTGTGTAAAGGAGCCACCGATATGAATCGGAAATCAATATTTAACAGTAGAGATGCGAGTGCATCGATGTGCAGACCCTGCATAGATACAAATGTACTTTGAATCAGATGATGGCCAGATTATAAAGTTAATAATCTGTTTACTACTAATGCTGCAAAGTGTTTCCAAATCTCGTTTAAGGTTAAAGAATGAGACTCTCACGTTACTTTTACAAGAGTCTTATTGGTCACATTAGCTCGCTGTCCACGTTACTCACATACGCCTGGGAATAAATATAAAAGTATGGAAACAAGGAAGACTTAGGGAAGCTTTTTAGTCTAAAAAATGTTGTCCTTTCACGCTGCTGTGGAGGTCAGACACAGCCTAAAACCCATAATTTTTCATTTCAGAGCTGGTCAGGATAACAGTGCAGTTAGTTCCTTTTGTATGCTGTCCCATGCTACCTTGATTTCATATCTTGTCCTGCGTAATGAGCACTCACATCGTACTCTTGGAGCTTCCACTTACTATCTGGTCATGTGTCCTTTGTGCCCTTCACGGTGCAGAGAACAGGTTCAACAGGACCTGGCACCAATATAAAAACCACAGTGGATAACAAAGAGGATGCACTAGAAACCTCAAGGCCCTCATGACACACTAAACTCACTGCATGAGACGAAACAAAATGAGTGCCCTCGAGCAAAGTACTGAGCCCATATCTACTCTGGGGTAGCTGCTTAGAGACAAATTGTAAAAGACTGCAGCTGGGCAGGGCAGCAGAAAGAATATTAGAATATTAGTGTAAAGGAGGGAGCTCGTCCCCTGCTCTAACACTTAAAATGACCTATGGCTATGCTTTCCCATAAAGTAACCTCGTGTGGTTTTCGCCAGTAATGACTGATCTCTTTGAGAAGCAAAGGCAGAGCTTGGACTTTCCTTCAAATGCTGGTGCTTTTTCTGAGAAGAGGGCATGTACAGTACATCAGAGTGTGAAAACATCAGACATAGACAGGTTTCATGTTTGGCAGGGTTAGAAATTAGTTTGAGGAAAGATTACTGGCCTCAGAATCTCTGATGGCTGTTGCAGAACAATATACTGTGGCGTCTTGGCGTTCTTATTCAGATAAAGCCCAATCTCAGATAATACTTTATAAGATTATCGGCAGAAGTTACTGCTCCCTCTGTGAATTGGCAGAATTAAAAAGATTTAGAGACAATGACGCGTGCAGCAAATGTGGTGAGGATGTGGGGAGTCTTGGACTCTCTTGTCTGTCATATTTCTGTGTACAGCAAAACAAATTAGTGTTTTGTTTGTTTTAATAAGGACTACATTAGCTTAAATCCTATCGTATATATTTAAACATTGTCCCTCATGTTGTGTTTGTCTGTTTGCACTTCAATTGTAGATTTTCCTTGTGCTACTTGTTTTTGTTTATCATGGATGTGAAAAAATATGCCTAAAAAGAAAATTTGATCTGAAAAACAACTCAAGAACATGACAAAGTAACGTGGGAACAGCGGTCCTGAAGAAGCGGTTTAGCCATTAATCCAGCTTATGTGCTTATGTTGAGGAAGTAAATAAATCTACACAGAATAAAACCACAAGAAACAGAAACTCTCTTTAGGAAAGCTTAACAAAATACACTGTCCTTCATTCACCTGCACAAAAAACACTTTACTGGAGCTGCCGAAGTGCTAACAGTAATCGGGGAGGCAGAGAGGAGAGCGCAGTGGTGTCTGAGCAGAGCGGGGAGGGGGCAGGCACTAGAGCTGTGTGCATGAGCTGG
>JAQFJB010000020.1:1316998-1327454 GCA_029874875.1 Naso minor
ATATGCGTGCGTGGACACATACAAACACGTGCACACACACAGACATTCACACACAAACACACAGACACCTGCACACACATACATGCGTGCACACACACACACACACACACGCACACAAGCATATAGAGCTTCCTCTGAAAATATCTCCTGTTGGGATATTTAAGGCAAATAATACTTTTAATTTGTTTGTATTTGCCTTTTTGTCTCAGCAGATCTTTTTTCACTAACCACACTGTGTATTCTTTATTGTCAAAGTGTTCTACTTTATGATCCCTCTACATTCTTTTTTAACTAATAAGATGGTAATCTTCCATTGCTTAATTTAGTCATTTATTGTATTGCATAACAGTGTGTCCACTTGCACAAATTATGACTCATTTAGTAAAATTAATAGTTTAAGGGAGTCTATAAACAAATGCAAAAACTATTTTTGCATATTTTTCAATTTTTTAAAAAGAAACAGCATCAGGTAGAAAAAATATTTTTCTTGTCTTTCACTGGAAACATTTAAGTATAACACGTGCTGCATCTTGTTGTGTTGCATGATTTAATAACACAGATCTCATCAGACAGGTAGTAGTAGACATAACTGTCGTCACAATGTGGTGATGTGGGGAATAAGTTTGATACATAGTTCTTTTTTATGTTAACAGAGTTAAGACATGGAAATAGGAAAATGGCATATCACATGTCAAATTACCAGATCTTCATCCTCATACCGTCATTTACAGCAGCCTTACTGCAGACATGAACACAAATATGGAGTATGTACAGATTATATCATTGCTCCTTATTACATTTTACAATATTTGTTCATGAAAATTGTGGTATGGTAAAAGATATGCTTAAGGGAAAGTGGTTTCTGGGGAACATTAACTGCAGGTCGGTGATAGAACACAAACTCTGGTCTTCTGCTGTCTGACACCTTAAACGTCATCTGCCACTTTGACCTCCACACCTTGACTTTCTCTCTATCCTTTCTTCTATATAAATAGCACACTTCTCATAATGAGGTTGGCATTTGAAACCTGTCACAACATATTCTTTTATTCTGAATGCCTGCACCTTATACTGTAAGTCTTTGTGCTGCTGGCAGCATTCATTTCGGTTTATGACTGTCTCCCATAACAGTCCCCTCACAAGCACAGAGTGGCTCTGGAGGCCACTCTGCATTAAGGGTAGGGTGTAAAATTAAAGACAAGACAAACCTGTCACACTCCATCACAACCACAAAACATCTGTCACCGTGCTTACTGATACCGACACCTTGCATGTAAAGCTGGTATATTACCTCCTGACCGTAAATAGATGTTATGTTGCTCTTAAGCTGATTGATGTGTGGACATATGGGTATGCGGCTGTGCTCCGACCAAGTCAGGCGGTGTGACGATTGTGCGGTGGTGTGATTACATGGCCCATTTGCATTACATCTTGTTGTAAACTGGTGCACAAGGCCAAGTAGAGTCACTACGCTTGAAACATGACATTACACTCAATTGCATTTTGATCTAATATGCTGCTTACATTTGATAGACGTGCTGAGTAGAAACTCTAACCAGAATGCCAACTTGAAGGGTGATAGAAAAAGACATTGTACCTCCTCATGATAGGGTTGTACAAGGCATTTCTCTTCCCTCTTAACAGTTGCTCTCAATATTAAAGGTAGAGTCACTGGCATTCGTTCATTGCAGTTTGTAAAACTCAACATTAAAATTGGGCCCCACCTCCCGGCTCAACGCACCAGAAGTATCATAACGTAGTGTGTACTACGTGTACTGTCATTCTCCTTACCTAATGTTACACAGCAAGCTACATAGAAATATTACATTTGTTTAATGGAGAAGTTGGTAACCAAGCAAACTAACCGTTGGTGTTTGCATCTACCTGTCCATCACAAAGCAAACCAACTCTGCATCGCTCTGCCTCTCCTTCGGTGCTCCAAAGTGGCTGAAAGCCAAACCAAGATGAACTCTTGCTCTGGAAGAAGTTTTATCCGCTTGTCTTTTCGTCTCATAGGGCTGTATCTCCTTTACATTGTGATAAGTCCGCATCCATAGCTCTCTCCGGTCTGGACGGTGTCCAGTAGCTGTGTTCCACGGTGCTCTCAACCTCACCTGCGTGCTGTCATTGGCTGGGGGAAACGCCCCCCCCTTCCCACTGAGAAATGTCCCGCTGAGACCTAAAACATCAAAATACAGCCAGAGGGCGGTGTGTCTCAATACACAGTCACCACCCAATATTTATGGAGGCCCAGAAGTGATGATTGAACAGCATTACTTTTATAAATGTATTTTATTTTTTGGTAAAATCCTACTGACAAACCATTTAAAGTAAAGATATTTTTCTCGTCTTCATGTGAATGCTGATTGTTGATTTGTGTCTGTGTTTCAGGGGACAGATTTTGGACTGGACAAATGGACTGCTAGTATAACAACAACCACTTCAGTGCTACTCCTGTTTCCGCTGCTGCATACACAGTCTGCTTACCTCCAAATGACGGAAACCCTCCTCACTCATTGGCATGTCTACCTTTTGAGAAGTGGAGCTTAAAGATGATATCTTTCCAGTTTTCTTCGTCATCGCAGTGGGTTTTGAGAGGAACTTTTTGAGGAATATTTTTCGTATTGTGAGGAATATTTCTCAAATTTCCCTTCACTAAGCTGGAGGAAACTGATGGCTGCTACATACCAACTGGATGGTTTGCAACGCCCGGATTTTCAAACGGATCACTAGCTCTACGACTCTCATCTGCTGCGGACTTACCGTCTTGCCCGTGAGTGAATGTGATTTTAGTGTGATTGCGTGCTTGTGTTGCATCTGCATGGTGTACATGAAAGATATAAAATAAGGAGTTTCCTGAAAGGATAAGAGAGGACGCAAAGTTGAAGTTGAAAACAAGGAGTGGCAGCTATGAGGCACCATTCAAGGACTGGGTGTCGGCTCCTTCAGACTGCCAAGAGCGGGAGGAGGATCATGGGATATGTAGGGCTTGAAGATTCCTTAAGCACCAGCCGGTGGGTGTCCTCTTTGGTGTGGCTTTGCCTGCTCCTGCTACAGACATTTCCAGTTGCTGCATTAGCTCAGAAACTTGATGAGAACGACCCAGTGGTCACCACCACCAACGGCAAGCTGCGGGGCATTAAGAAGGAGCTCAACAATGAGATCTTGGGTCCTGTTGTGCAGTTTCTGGGTGTCCCATATGCAGCCCCACCCACTGGGGAGCGACGCTTTCAGCCACCGGAGCCGCCAACATCATGGCCAGACATCCGCAACGCAACACACTTTGCCCCAGTTTGCCCTCAGAGCATCGTGGAGGGCCGCCTGCCAGATGTGATGCTGCCGGTGTGGTTCACCAACAGCATTGACGTGGTGTCCACATACGTCCAGGACCAGAGCGAGGACTGCCTCTATCTCAACATCTATGTTCCCACTGAGGATGGTGAGTTAGCCTGCAGGCTCAGGGCAGGATGACTGTGGGGCAGTGGGGGAGGGACGGGTAACGAATCCACAACCTTCTGATATAGACGAGAGTATGTTGTTGGGGTGTGTTTTTTATCTATGTTAGAGTGAATTTCTGTCTCCGTCACTGTCTGTCAGTAGAGTGAAAGCATGACATTGTGCATGTTTAATATGCATGACAGTGCTTATAGTACAGTGTGGAAGTGTGGTTTGTGAAAGAGAGACCAGTATGCATGCATTGTGAGACTGGGTGTGTGTGTGTGTGTGTGTGTGTGTGTGTGTCATCAAACTGATCCTCTTCATTCCACTTTATAGCTGCCTAAATCTTTTTCCTTTAAATTTCAACCCTTTTAAATTTCCTCCTCCTTGTTGATCTTCTGACTCCTCCTCTTATTTCCTGCCCCCCCCCCAGCCCCCCCCCATGTCTATAGCTCATCATAGCCTATTGTGCTCCGCTACAATGGCTACAGTTCATTAAACAAGACAGTCGTTGTGAAGATCATCGCTAATTGATTTGGCAGACTGGCTGAATGACTGACTGGCCGACTGGTAGACTGAATACTGCACTGATTGAGCTGGTGTGATTCATTCTTTCTCTCTCTCTTTACTTCTCCCTTTCCCTTCTCTTCCCTTTTTTCAGTCAATCAGCTTTTGTGAGTGTGTGTGTGTGTGTGTGTGTGTGTGTGTGTGTGCATGCCAGCTCCTGTGTGCATTGCGCGTCCAGGGGCTCCATGTTATTCTTTAGTCTTTTATTCATTTTACAGTCAAAAGAATATCCAAGGAATGTGCCAGGAAACCGGGCAAGAAAATTTGTAGACAAGGAGGTATGTATGATCTGAACGCTACCTATACAATGCAACAGAAGAAAAGAAACAACCTGGAAATATGAAGAAAAGAGAAGAATTATGTGGTACAGCAGAGAGCAATTGTGAGATCAAGGTCTACAAATTATTCAGGTCTCGACTCAGGGAATCTGCAGGTTTTCAGAATGCTAAATTTAAGGGACAGGACCTTTTGAATCACTACCTAGAAGCAAATTTAAGGGTAATTTTATGAAACAAAGTAGGAAAAAATCAAGCCGTCAGAACCATTCTTCCTCTGACTCTGAATGTATAAGAGAGCTAAGCAGGAGAGACTTCTCAGATTTGTCAGACTTGGTAGGGAGTACTTGATATCCTGCAGGAAATAGCAGTAAGATATTTGCAACTAAAACCCTGAATTAGCCATGTAATTTGTAGACCTTGTGATTGCGAGATAATGGTGAGGTAGTGTTGCACCACACTCACTGGATCATTGATGTGTGCTCCATTGGTGAGCAAGGTTGGCAGATTTGATTGGCTGCCAGATCAGGGGTCAAAAGGCGTGTAGTAATGATGTTTAATGTGTGTGGAGATAGCAGCCTATTAGATGAGGCCCACTGTCACAAACACACACACACACACTTACAGTGATGTAGTTGTAGGCAGTGTTAAACAAGATGAGCTCAGACCGGACCTTGACTGTGTAATCTCCATTAAAAGAAAGCAGAGCTGTGTTCAGGTTGGCCCGGCCTACTGTATCAAGCACTGTTTCATCAAGATAATGCCCTCCTCCTCCTCTCTGTCTTCCTCTCCCTGTCTCTCAGCCTGTCCCTCCCTGGATGTGTGCACACTCTTGTGTGTATATGTTTGTGTGCGCATGTGTTTATGTGTTTATGTGTGCGTGTGAGAGAGAGAGAGAGATAGTGACTGATGCTGACAGTGTCCTTGATAAGGTCTGGGTGTTAATGTCATTGTCTTGGTAGTAGCCTGCATTATCACTAAGGATGTATTCTTTGTTCTCTTCTATACAGAAACATTTAAACTCGCTGCTCCTTTTGTCCTTTTTTCTCTCCTCTCGCCATACATGTCGTGCACACAGATATACAGAGGAAAAATGCATTTAAACTGGGAGATTATAGAGGCTTACATATCAGTCACACAGCATGAAGAATCATTATAAAACCAAGGCCCAGACAATCTGTTGTGGATTTTTTTTTCATTCTATAGAAAAAGGAGATTAGGTTTAGGAGGGGGGAAAAATTATTTTGCATTCAAAAGAAAAAGCAAATGGCCGATCTTTGGGGTTGTTACAGTCAAAGCGTCTTTTGTTGGGTTTGATTTTTGGCTTTGGTTCAGTACATGCTGGCTCTACATGGAGCAGAAAACAATGTATTATTGTGAAATGACAGGGAACCACTCAACTTTATATGCTGAATTCTCACCAGCATGCATTTAATTAGGCAAAGCTCAGTGCAGTTAGTCTGCTCTACCATACAACAGTCATAGGTAATTAAAGTGACACATAAATTAAATTGAGATTAATGCAAGGCAACTATGAACATTTTTATGGTAATATAATATGAAAAATAATTCCTGCATGTTTCTCTAAATGAAATAATGCACTAATCATTTGTATAATGTGCTTCAGTGTCACAGATAAGCTTTTATCAAGGCTTTTGAAAAACTGCCCTGTCAGAAGACTCATTCTAGCTTATTTTTGCGCAAATATAAACTCAGTACTACGAGGCCTTGCAAGTTGGTTAACTGTTGCTTGTTGTGGCCTTGGACAAAGGTGATCGCATATCTTCAGAGATATGTTTTTGAATTTAATGAACAATTATTTTTAGAAAAAGTTAGTCTTATCATTTCAGTTGCAGCTGCTGCTTTTTTGTAAATTGTCAGCACAGGTGGAGTGCAGCCTAAAGTCAATGGGAACAACACACTGTCCTGTTTTTGTTACAGTGACAAAATAAAATATTCACAACTGGGAAATGTCTTTATAAACATTCTTTATACATTTGAAGGTCCAGTTATCACTAAATTATATGTAATGTGAGAGAGCCAATAAAAACTAATGCAGTAGTCAAAGTTGTTATATTAACATTTACAATGTGTTAATTGATTTACAATGTCAACTCAAGCATTGAATCAATGCAAGATAACATTCTGCCTACTGACACGCAATCACTATTTACCTTCTTTATTAACCTGTAGCAAAGACATTTCCCTTACTGTAGTCAAGTTTTTCAGTTTTGAACCAAGCAAATCTTGCCTAACTCTCTTAACTCTACTTTTTTGGATGCTATTGAAGAAAAAAAGTCATTTAAAAAAACGTAGGCACTGGACTTAAAATTTACAAAAAAAAAACATCATTGAAGATTTTTTTTCTTAATCACCAACAAAATCTTTAGTAATCTATGTTAGTTTTTTGCTGGGTGTGAGAGTTGTTTGTGTTGGGTATGAAGTCTATACTATACTTCTGTATTAATGCTGGCTGTAATTTTCCGTCTAAGTCCTTACTTTTTAAAATACATATTTCCAGCCAAGCAATATAATGTGCCACAAAGATTTTATCATGATTATCTAGTTGTCATGAAAGGTTCATCATGTTAACATGCTCAATAAAAATTTAACAAAAGGTGATGGAGTTATTGCACTTGAACTCTGATGGAAAGGAGGGGTGTCCCTCGAAAATACTTGCGTCTTATAGACACTAAAGCTCCTTTCACACATGCACTGTGATCCTGAATTTATCTCGAGTTTACATGGGGGAGCTGTATGTGTGAACACAAACACCAGGATTATTCAACCCAGACTTCACCCTGTCAGTCCCCCTAGTCCTAAATCCAGGTGAGCCTCATGAGTAAACAGAGTAGACATTTGTCCGGAGCGGGGGGTTGGCATATCGATTACGTTTATATCGAACGCTTCGGTTAAAGCACTGGAATTTTACTTTTGTTGCCTCATCATTTCTATTTATCTCTTCTCCCTTTTCTGTTCATGTGTTTCCCTCTGGAGAAACTATAATCAGCATAAAACAGGCAAGAGACGGAGCAAAGTGAAATGTGTCTGTTCTCAGGTTGCTGGGGAGATTCTGGTTCAACTCTGTCTAAATCCAAATGCAGGCTTGCTAGACAAAAGCTGCATATCCATATTGAAAAGATCATAGTTAGGGAATGTCGAACTTGGTTGTGTTTGAGCAAATAAGGAATAAGACGAGAAACACAGACAGAGCTGTTGCTCATTAGCGAAGGTAAGAGAACAAACTTGGGTGTGTTTGTTGTGCTGCTGGCTGTAACAGTACAGAATGACGCTTTGGACGGTTGGATGTGTGCGGCTTAGACATAACACAGACTGCATTTCTTAAGATTTCCAGCACGGTGTTTAGTTTTTAACTGTCTGTGTGTGTGTATGCAGATTAGCCCGAGTGTGGTGTATGCATGCCATCTGCAATTGTGCATTTGTGCCACGCTATATTGTGTAGGGTTGGGCGATGTGACAACAAATTTATTGGCATCGTCACACTACATTTGGCCAACAGGTGATATTCACGTGAGAAACATAATTTCCAATTAAATCACTCTACAGCTCTTGCATAAATGTAGCAATAGAGCAGAAGGGAAGTCACTGGTACCACTCTCGGTCATGATGTAGAAACAAAAGAGATGATGCGCTTCGGAGGGCTGCTGTCCATCTTAGCTCCTTAAGAGTTAAGAGAATCTCCGGGAGTTACTAAAGGAAACTGAAGAGGAAATAACTTAACGCTACCGATGGAGAAGCTGGAGGCGGACATCGTAAAATATACCATTGTACAATTCGTGAATGCTTTGTATTTTTGATTAGGCTATTTGCAAAGTTTAAATCTCGAAGAGGCATACCATTACAACTGCAAAATAAAAATACAAAAAATACATATAAAACAATATTAACAAGAAATATCGGCCAGTAAAAACAAGACATCGTCAATGGCTCATCCGGTCGTCGAATGGCCGTATATTCGTCCTATCGCCTAAGCCTAATATTGTGTGTGTGTGTGGGCATGCTCCTCGCCCAGCCTACGCAGACTATTTCCAACGTGTGAACACGTCACACATGGACAGTCTCCTGATTTCTGCTGAATGTGTGAACAAGTAGAGCCGCACGCTATCCAGATTAGATTTTCTGGATTTTGTCCGAAGTTCATGTGTGAGCTTCCGTGTGTATTATCTGATGTAACGTAACATGTTCAGTAATCATGGACTAAAGCTGTAACCACGTAAAGTGTTTTGAAGTTTTACTTAACAGAGAAAAATTAATTTCTGTGGCTAATTTCAGGAATTCAGTAGTCTTTACAGTAGTAACCCAGTAGCACAAAGTGTTGTCAATGTTATGTTGTGCGAGTGGACTGGTGAGTGACTGGTAAATAGAGAGAGAGAAATAGATTATCAGTAACTGTGATTGAAACTGAAATCATTCATGATTGATCAAATTAACTGTGTTTTGTCCCTTTAAGGGTAGCACACTCACAGTCAAATTACTGCTATAGATTTGTGATGAAGAGTGTACAGTGTAGAGCTGATGTGATGCGTAAGCAGAAGAAGCTTTGTCCAAAGGGAAACTGGCGTCCTTGAGCTACAGGTGCTGAATCATCACGAGCTTTTTTCCCCACTTACCTTTGTTTGGGTTAAAAGTTTAAAATTATGCTTACAATGTTCCCAAAGTTTTAAACATTCTGTGATGAATTCTTGAAAAGCCTTGTGTAGACAGAACCTGGTGGATGATCCCTTATGATAGTTCAGAACGTTTTTATTCATCTCAGCTAATTGGGAATCAAACCAACATTCATACAAATCTATACCAACATAAGTCTGTGAAGGTTTTGGTGTCTCTCTGCGCAATAACCATGTAAGGAATAATGCCTAAGAAGGTATCAGTTATGTAAGGATTAATGTATGATGAACCTGTGATTACTGAAAAAACAACTCTGGGCATCATAGCTGTCAAAATCTGTTGCCACTTTCTTCTCCTCTAACCAGCCTCTTAACACGTTCATGGCCCATGCTGTGTTGTTCTTAGTGTTTATTTTGGGTCTGTCCTCTCCAATTTAGTCAATCTGTCTCTCGTCCAGTTGTTTGTGCCTTTTTGCCTCTCTTACCTTTTCTGCGTTGTTGTTCTGTTTTCTTCTTTATCTTTGCCAGGAACACGTCATTATTCAGCCATGAATCCAGTGTTTTGTCCTCTCCAAAAATATTAAATGTTATATCAGAAAAATACTGCATTTTGCCACTCTGTGTTAGCTGGCAATGTGTGGATTCACTGATTGATGAGTGACTGCTCCTCCAGTCGGCCGTTGCCGTGGTGTCCCTCGCAAGGGTATGCTTAACAGAGCAGCGGTGGTCTGTCGAAAAATAAACACCACTGACTGTTGGTGACCGACCAATCAGAATCAAATATTCAAGAGAGCCGTGTTCCAATAGGAATTAATGTATGACCATCCAAGAACCATCCAAAATACCAGAGCAGTTTCTGACTATGGACGTTTTCTCATCCTGTCTTTACCATAGACACTCTCTTAAGGAATATAAATTCAAACTCATTAATTTGTATTTTTATGAGTTTTGCAATTAAAATTTCAACTCCATTTCCCCGGTAATGCCTGAGGGTTTGGCTTGTACCTGGACCAGCCATTGCCATCTTATTAAAGCTGCATTTAGTAACTTTGGGGTAAACATCAATAACTGTTTGTGTTTTATTTGAAAAAGTCATAATACCCAAAGACAGCTATTAATAAGTGATTTGGTTTGAGAGTACTGCAAAATCTCTGTTTTCCCATCATACCTCTGTATTCAGGATCGATAAAAATCTTTTTGCTCCCATTCTATTTGCCCAGTCAGTGACGCCCTCTGCACCGTCTGTCCTGATTGGCCAGTTTATGCCACACTTCTTGGCGACAGGTGATGTCGGTATGAGCTGATTAGCTGTTCGTGCCTTCACTCTGACTCACCTCTGCCGACAACAGAGTGTCTGCAAGCCACACCGTCAGTCGGCTGGAGCTCGATCTGAGACGGACCAGTTTACTCTGCCGCAACTTTCCCTGCAGTCATTTCGTCTGAGGTCAAACTGGACTTAAAAGAATGAGCAACAACAAACAAAATAAAACATGAGCAGGTGCAAATCCCAGCAAGTCTTATGCTACAGCTAACATTAGCTTGCTAGCT
>JAQFJB010000020.1:1404496-1416862 GCA_029874875.1 Naso minor
GGCTCCCATTCTTATTCTGATCTCTAGAGGGTGAGAATATCCGTTGAAAGTGGGTGCCTTTAGCTGGCCCCATGGTCGCTTAAGAACACCATACACCCTACAAGTGACTCACTGTAAGGTCCATCCATTGGGTGAATCAGTTGCTGTGAAACACATTTAATATCCAGTGACTAGTTACCTCAAATTTATCCAACGAGAATTGGACAAAACAGGAAAGAAGTGACAGAACCAGCAGGAACTTATTACATTCAACATAAGTTGGACGAATTGTAAAAGTTAATTCCACCAATGCCTCAAATATTAGAGGGTTTAGCAGATTTCCACCATCACATTGTCAAAACAGTTGTGGAAAGGAATTGTCGTATTTAAGGGTCATGTAATCAGTAAATCAATGGATTATTTCTGATTAACCAATTATGTGCTTGGTACATAAAATGCCTGAAAATAGTTCAGAATTACAGTCACAACTTCTTACAGCCAACAGACAAAAGCCATACAGCATTTCATTCACACTGTTATATAATCTTACTAATCGAGAAGCTAGGACCAGTGAATATTTAGCTCTGCTGATTGACAGCATTACTTAAACAGTTCATTGATTACAGAACAAGTTGCTGATTAATTTGCTGTTGTTTGACTAATCACTTAATTGTCCCAGCTCTAGTCTCATTATAGTGACTTCAGCCCACAGGTGCCTCACTCACTCAGAGTGAGCATGTAATCAATCAAACAGCACTGATTAATCATATCAGACTTGTCATCATTAACTGTAACGGATCTCGTATTTAATATCTAAGGACAGTTTCCATGAAAACTCTCAGCATCCTTGTGAACATTAAGCACTTGAGGGTCTATCAGACTGTTAAATGCAGCTTTAACAGCAGCTGCAGTTCACTGCCCCTCGGAGAGCACGCGCGCACGCACACACACACACACACACAATGCTTTGCTGGAGTGTGAGTGTAGGAGTGTGTACTGACATTAAAGATGCTGGAGCCTGTGGTCCATTCTATTCACTTCACCGCGTCAGCCGCCTTTGGGGCTCTGCCGATAGAAGACTGTATGAATGAGATTAATGGCAATCTTATCTGCCACATCCATCATACATCGCAACCTGGGTGTGTGTGTGTGTGCGTGTGTGTGTGTGTGTGCGTGCATGCGTGCGTGCGTGTGTGTCTGTGTGTGTGTGTGTCTGTGTGTTTCTGGGTGTGTGTCTGCCCGCCCAGTGATTGAGGCTAATCTGACTGAAAAATTCAATCAAATATTTCAGTACAACACACACCTAAAAAATAATGCTCACGCACTTTGCATTATATCACAGTCGACTCAAACTTCTCACATCACATTAAAGCCCCAGACAGACCAAGCCGACATCAAAGAATCAGCCCGGCAACAAACACAGACAGCACCTGTATCTCAGTGAAAAGTTGCACTTGAACACACCAGAAATACTGCAGCAGAAAAAACTCTCCATGCCAGCAGGTGGCAGTAGATTTTATTATAGCTACTTATAAGTAAGAAGTCGCTGTGAAAATATTTGTGTATTGATTGAGTTAAGCTGAGAAGAGCCTTTCGTGGGCTTCCTTGATTTTAGTCATTTGCTTGCTTTCCTCGCCTTGCTCTCGTCTCTCGCACTGATTCGCTGAACTGAACTGATCAGAGTGATTTCCTACAATGATGGACTCTGCCACTGAGTTCATAAGTTCAGTCAGCCGCAACACTCACAGACAGCCTGACACCGCCTGCATCCTTTTGTTATGCAGCATAATTTCTCTGTGGCACAATGTAACATGAGGGTTGGTTAATATTTGGATTGTAAGGATTGATAATGACATTTTATTAGTGGAGAATGCTGATATTTAGCATTTTGTAAGGCTTCCTGGTACCTTCAAATCTAGCAGCTTTATTAAAAAAAATAAATAAACAAATTAGGGTATCTCCTGAATTTCTTAAGGCACCACAAACCTTCACTAAATGCTTTGAACTGAAATTCTTTTAAATGATCTTTCCCAAATTTATGTTAAATTTTGATCAAACACTAACAACTCCATTATTCAGCTGTCAAGCTGTGTATTACACTAGCAAGAATTGGAATAGGTAAATGCACAACAGCCTTTACTTTGATTTAATAGGAAAGCTCATGCATAGACATTCATGTGTTAATATGTTAATGAAACACAGTACAGTTGACAGTACACTTTACTGTGTTACACATGGCTTAGTTTTACTATAATAAAAAAAATTCTAACTCATAACACTCCTCATAACACCTGACATTTCCATTCTTTCTTCCTGTTTTGCTTTGCTTCATGGCCCCTGGTTTCCATTTTACTTTGTAACTACGGGTCATTGGGTCCGGTCTCCAAAGAGCTACTCCATCAGCCCCCTGCTTCCAACCATAGGTTACAGTTATTGGAAAGAGAAGGTTGCAGAGCGCTCACATCTCATACTGCTCCTAAACCCACACATGACTTCAGAGAGAGACTTATTCTTGGACTTGGACTAATACTGAGCTTTTAAACAGGGTCATAGCCATGAGTATTTTAATTGCAGGTAGAGTGTGAGCATTTTTGTGGACTTTCAACAAATAACTTGCAAAGATCATGTGTTTTTTGTGATGCTGACTTGGAGTTTCAGGAGAACTTCAGTGTTTTTTAACCTGGACCCCATTTCTCCAGGTTGTAACTGATGGGAAAAACTGTTTTGAAGTTGGTTGTTGAGGGAGGACTCATCAAATTGTCAAAGCTCCTCATTTGTATGCTCAAATAAATATTGGCAGCCATTAGAATCAAAGTTGTGTAAATATTCAACCATGGCACTGAAGTTGATGCGACAAAACTCCCAACTGTACTTGAAAACGACCGGTTCTGCTCTGATCCTCTCTCAGTCATTACTGCTTTATTATCTCCCTGCAAAACACGAGATCATGCGAGAACGTGACTTCAGAACGAGATTTTAGAATGGAATATGGTTACACACAGCTAGAAACAAGTGAAAGGTAAGAGAAATGCTTTGCATGTCGTCAGAGACTTACACTTTCAGTCTGAGCCGGTCAGTGGCAAGAACAAGCTCTTTTTGTAGACAAAGTTGGATGGTGGCATTTGCTCGCAAGAATCCCGTTTTAACTTGTTTCTTGGCTGCGTCGGCCTCCCTCAATACTGGACCAGCTTCAGAGATAGTTGTCCCCGTCATTCACACACACACACAGATGGGGAAAGGGGACCCAGGTTGAAAAATACCAACGTTCTCCTTTAAGAGTGCAGACAGGAAAATGTACTTTTATCATGCAGAAGGGAGGCTTGGGAGGAAAAGAGATAGTAAGTATACATTTAGCCCAGTGAAAACACCGCTGAATTGCTTAATAGTGTCTCACTTCTTTTAGCCTGACATGGTGAGCTTTAATTGTGTCCAGATTAGCTATCTAACATGACCATGGGTGGAGATGATGTACACGTGATTCAGTATCAGTTTGAAAGGGTTAAAGGTGGAATTGGCTTGGACAGGGTTAAACAGGGCGTGTGTGTTTTTTTTATCTCAGTCCCTCAGCACCGTTTGCAACAGATAATTCTAAATGGCTTTTGTCTAGGCGACTGCCGGTATGAATGAGTGAATGAATGAGAAGAGGGGGTTGTTATAGCTGCAGAATGAGAAGGCTGGGGGGAGGGGGGTGGAAAGTCCAGGGGCGATGCGTGGCGAGAAAAAGAAGACAAAAAGAAGAATAGTGAACACACATAATTAACAGCACCGGTCTCCATCAGACAAGGATCTATAATTGAAATGACAAAGAAGATGCATGACCGAGCCAGTTGTTAGTGTTGGAAGCTATGAATTTCAGGTCTAGGAGCTGATGCCTCCTGTATCCCGACTCTGTCAATCATCAAGCACTAACTTGGGATTTGGCGGAAAAGGATGTCAGGGGATCACAGAGAGGAAGTACAGCACTTTACTGTGTTGTACTTTTCACACAAAAAGCCTGTGAACAGTGCAGGCTAATTGCTGTCATCAGTTACACCAGACTGTTGGTCACAACCAGATACTCATTGTCATTACTGTTCATACCTCGATTCTGCTGCTATAGTGATGTAAACATATTTGCAACACCTCAGAAAAACTGTAAACTAGGAGTATAAATGTAAATGTAACAGGGTTGTCAAGTTTCAGGTCAGAAAATGTGACTGCTGGATAAACATCAAGAATAACGGAAAACTATTTTGTCAAAAAAGATTCTTCATTCCACCCTGTTATGAAAAATTCTCACAGCTATCTGTAACTTAGTACAGTTTTAATGTCTTTAAAGGCAAAAGGTTGTCAACAATATATCAGTATAACATTTTTTATAGTGACAACATATAAACTTCACCGAGTATATTAATTTATGTTGACTTGTATCTAGAGCTCGGCGATTACGGGATTTTTGGGGCCATACACATTAATGAACTTTTAATACCAAATCGTTTTAAGTACATTTTTGCGTTGAACTATGGATTGTGGATGTAGCTATTCAATTGGACACACCCCAAGGACTGATCAACCTTGAAAGGGCCTCCCTCGCTAAAGGATGCTGGGTTGTACTGGCTGAAACATCTGATGGCCCCGGGGTCCACTACTGATAATGTGTCCTGAATATTTAGAAATCTAGATACAGTCTGTCGTTTCAAACCAGAAAGAGTGCAAAAAAGGTGGTTCCTGGAATAAACCAAAATCACAACATGCAATATTAAAACCCCCCTCCCCCAAAAAATGTCAGATAGTCTTTGCACAAACAGATGCAACTGGATAGCAGTTTATCTGCTTCAGTTCTGTTTCCCTTGCTCTTTTCTTCTCTCTCTCCTTGAGGACATGACTCCAACGTCTGTCCCTGCACACTCAAGACACTGAAGTGCTGATTATTCTGAGGGATTGTAATACCAAGGCCTATCAGCTAAACAACATCAGTGCACTGAACAGTATACGCTTTACTTACTAGTTATCAAATAACGGATGAACTCTGCTGGACCAGCTACATAATTATATCATTTAAAAGTACTTGTCCAAGCATTTTTCAGGCCTTAAAAATAGTTATGATATTGGCGCATGCCAGGGAACATATACACGGGTTCCGTTATATCTGCGATAGGCCAATATTGGACAATAGTATTGGCAAACCAATAAATCGGTCCTGCCCCACGTGTATTAAAGCCAGACAGTTCCAAACCTGCCCACATGATGTCAGCCCGATAATAGCTGACCATGAAGACATAGGGCGTCAGGTAGGCCCCAAAATGATCAATGAGCATCAGGAGCAACAATTGATCATTTCATCTCGCATGTTGTATCATAATGGACGACAAACCGAGGACACATCTAGGACACCTCAAAAGGGGAAGACTACCATGTTTGATTTTTTTGTTTACCTCCCACGACAGCTTGTCAGTAGTAGCAGTAGTCAGTGGTGAGCACTTCCTCGTTGGTGACATCACACACATCGTGAACTGCAAGCGATTATTAATCTGGGACAAACATGTAGTCCGTTATGTCTCTCAGCCACGACACTGCAAGAATTTATGACTCCTTAATTACCTAATCTGACACAGTGAACATATTAACAAATAAATTTAAGTTGAAGTCTGACCCCAGCATAAGACAGGTCTCAGGGTTGTGAAGCCATGTTGGATAGGGTCAGTTGGTGTATTCTCCTTGACAGCAAGTTAGGAAAAGATGCCTATTTATATAAAATTGTGTGTGCGTCTGTGTGTGTGTGTGTTTCTAAGGCTGAGGTGAGCTGATGGAAAGTGTGGAGGAGTGAGGAGGACGCTGTATTGATCTGAACTGTCAGTAATCTAAACTGAAGGGGGAGAGAAAACTAATGATGGGGCAAGTCTGACTCCTTTTTTGTGTTATTGGATTTTACATTTTTTAAACACCACAGTGATTGTCAAGGCAGGCACAGCAGAAGTACTTCTTAAGTGGTGCTTAACATCAAGTCATTTTCAATCACAAGAAGGGAGGGACTTTACAAAGAACAAGATCAGCTGGTCTATTGGTCTGTCAGTCCGACACTTGAGTTCAGAGTGTCTTTAACTTACATTCATGTAGCCCATAGTATGAGTTGTCCCTCTAGCTAACTTTACCTATGCCCTGATTTTACACGTAGCGCCATCAACAGGTGAAAGTTTCTACACTTAATTTCACATCAGTTCAGGATATCTCCAAAACTGATGTTGGAATTCCCTTCTGCCACAGCTGTACTTTGACCTAAATGCTAAAATGATAGCTAGAAACCATTCTGAATTTATGCAAGTGAAAGTGTAACTGCACCAACATTAATAACGTGCACTTACATCACATGGTTACTACAGTACATGCTCTGCTACATGGTCTTTCACACGTGCTATTGTATAATGCGTCATCATAGCTGAGAGCGGTCACAGGTAGTTTACATAGTCTGTGAAAACCCAGTTCAATCCACCCAAAGTGGTTACCTTTTTTGCATAGTCTTTAAAGCCTCTTTTGTGACTTTCACACAAAGAGGATGGGATCTGAACCCATGCGTGCAGAGCACAATGGATTGGCAGTTCATCACCTTTACTCAGCCACCTCATCTAAATTTTCTAAATTTTTTGCTATAGACTTGCATCTTGAAAGAACAGGCTGGAATACAGTGGAATTTTTTTTAGCATCTCAACCCCTTCACAAGGTCTCATTTCAGTATCCAACTTTGATCCACATGGTCTAAAAACATTTGAAATATTTAAAAGTTTCCATTTATACATTCAACACAAGTTTCTAGTTCTTAGTTTTTTGAAAATGCTCATTATTTGGCTCTTGGTATAGATTTCAAATCCCATTATTAGTTACCATCTCTTACTAAGTGTGATGTATGTTTCCCTCTGCAGGAAAAGCCAGCCAACAGTTTCCAATATATCAGGTAGGCTCCTATTGATAATGTTTGTGTGCTCTTTCTCATCTTATCTCATGCTGTCGCTAGAGATGTTCTGATACCTTTTTTTCCTTCCCGATACGGATTCCCATACCCGAACTTTTGGATTGGCCAATGCCGAGTACCGATCCGATACCAGCGCATAAAAAACACTTCCTTACACTTCTTTGTGTAAAATATTGCTGAATGCAGAAATTTTGCTAGCTCTGTCGCCGCTCATTCGTAATCGTTGCTCTTAAAAATAGTAGTTGCCAGAGACAGGACAGCCCAACTTCCTGAGAACTGTTTAAGAGAGGCAAAGAAAAATTGCCGTCAGGTATGTAATGTCTGTCAAAGCTAACTGACCTGATTGGGAAGTAGCTGGGTACCTTTTCTTACTGCTAATAAATAACGTGGTATGGTATCTGATTGTTGCACAGAGTGGTGTACTCGCTGATACTGATACAAGCATTTTTGGTGGTATCGGCAGCATTTGCCAGTACTGGTATCGGAACAACTCTAGCTGTCACAGTCCTCTAGATTTTCTTGTTAATTTCTGCCCAAGTTCACATTAGGTTATGACTTATGTCATGCATATGTACAATATATGACAGAGGATGCAAGATAACATAATGTCCGACCCTTGTGTTTACATGTGATGACCTCTCGTTTTCTGCAGGCAAAAGCAGTGGTCACTCTGAAGCTGGGAGCCTCCAAAGCCCCTCGCCATGAAAAGAGTGGACAAGTCCTTACAATGGATTGGCTGCCTGAAAAACCACACAATATAATGGCTATTGGATTCTATGATGGTGTGAATTGATTTTTCAGAGTTGTTTTTGATTAATTGCTTCAGTGTTTGAAAGAATAAAACAAGTGCAAACAAGTCTAAATCCCTTCAGGTTCATGTGTGTGCATTTATACTCCTGACACGGATGGAAAAAATATTCTGTTTTTTAGAATTATCACTTCCCCACTTATTTTTTTTATCTGTGTCTTTATGAATAAGTTACTTTAAAAAACTTTGGGTTTTATCTGAATTGTGTACCAGAATTTTCTGCTTCTGTAATGATTTCTGTGCTACATTTGTGCTTTCTTTCTCTTCAGGTGTCGTGGGTCTGTGGGATCTTTCCACAAAGTCTACACTGCTGCAAGTGCGAGAGCCAGACAAGTCACTCACCCTGCTGCCATATCAGTGTTTCCTGGCTCACCACCACGCTGTCCGAGCTCTGGTCTTCTGTCCTGCCTCTAGGTAGAAACTTGCGCCTCAATTACACCGAGCCCGTCTCAAGAACACTGCATGTGTGCCACGATTTTTTTTCCAACTTCTATGTGACTTAATGTTCCACCGGGAGCATTTCAGAAACAGAGCATCATGCCTGTGTTTACTGTGACTTTAGTGCTTCTACCATGACTGAGTTGGCAATGTGGTTAAATTGCGCTTTTTTTCCCCCCATTTAAGTTGCCTTTATTGTTCCTACTTTATGCTGCAGCCTACCGTCCTAACTTGATTTGTGTTTGTGGCTTAGTTCAAAAGGTTCTTGTTCTGATAATTACAGACAAACAATTTTATATTTAATAAATCATAGATATTCAGTGGATTAAACTGCAGTATAGTGCAGTACGTAGCTCTTGTTGAAATATCCGCTGACCAGACCCTGACTGCTGGTCCTGTACCACAGGTTGCGACATTAAAGATGAGCTGAACTGCCTGTTTCCAGAGCATCAACTGCTGTGTTGTGATGTAATCGCTATTCAAACAGTTAAACCACCAATGAACGGGCTTTAGGGGCGGGACATAAGTTGGAGGAATCTGATTGGAGTGTTGTTGGCAAGTTTTGTTACTCCTTGGCAACAGTTACTAGAGCTTTGCTAAATTTTAACACCAAGCTAGCTTTAGTTTATGTAATATTTATAGGTTTATGTAACAGGTAGGAGCACCTGCATGTCCACTAGATAGCGGACTTGGCCCTTTGGCTGAGTGGTATCCATTCCTGCCTCTATTATCGGAGGACTGATGCTGAGAAGGCGCCTTCCCAGCGTTTTGTCCCAGTGCTGCCATATTTCTAATGACAGGTGGATTGGCGTGATATAATTGGTTAAAAATTTTAAAAATGATTCAGCCAATAACGGCGCAACTCAATGCCTAAGTCAGAATTCCAGGAGTTTTGTATCAAATGAAAGATGGAAGTTTGATCTTTTGGCAGACTTTAATTTCGAATACGAAGTAATTCATTTTTTGTTATTTTTTTTTATATACATTCTTAAATTTGACTAAAAAAGTAACAGGGATATGGTCCAAAAGATATGAAAGTGCATTTTTGAGTTAAGCTCGTCTTTAATTGTTAGAAATGTAAGACTGCTTTAAAAGATGAGAATCTGTCATTGGTTTTCAAAACCAAATTCCTGCCTTATTCAAGAATGCTTAAACTGAGTTGTGTTCTTTCTGTTCTTTAAAGATGTGTCTTTTTAAAATGAGAGTGGGGTGGTCTGCCCCCTTTAAATGTTTCACTGCATCTTTCAGTGATGTTATCCTGTAGAGGTAGACAAGAAAGGAAGGCTATGACAGCATAAATTGAGCTGGGATTCATTTCCATGCAACTGCATGTACGTGGCTTTTACACTAATTAGTTTTGTCACCATGAAGCCCAGGGCTTCCTTTTTTAAGATCTCCTTTACGTCATATACACGGGGGAAAAGCTGTTTGTAAGATGCTGATTTTCACTAAAATGTGGCTTCTGGCTGTCGTAGTAGCTCAGCAGGCTAAGGCACATGCAATGTGTGTGTGGGTGTGTGTGTGTGTGTGTGTGTGTGTGCTAAATCTCATCCCGTTTCACCTTTAATGTCACTGTCGCTGCACAATGTCTATTAAAGGAAACACAACTTGAAAATAATGGTAAAAATAAAAAGGGCTTTTAAGGCGTACAATAGACAGAGTTCAGTCTACAGGGATTTCAGCCATGAACCTCCACAGGAGGTTTTCAACATATTCTTCTACTATTGCAGCAGAAAGCCTCAGTCCTCTCTTTTTTGTTTGTTTCTAAAGGAAATAAATGAACATGCCACAACTTGGTTCACAGCATAAAACTACACTGTCACCAGCATAAGAAGTGATTGCATGTCATAGGTTCAAGCTGTCTTGGTTAAAAAGAAAAAAAAAATCATGAAAAAAAGAGCAAAACCAGGCTGTAATTGTTGGTTATATCAATGCTCTAGGTAGACAAAGCAAAGATAGTCGATTATTAACACAAGACACCTCACTCCAGGCTGTTCCAATGGTGTGAAATGGTATACACCTGCTGTCTCCTAAGTGGGCGGAGTCACGTCTCCCATGGAGACAGTTAGGAACCATCATCCCTCCGGCTCGCCTGGAAGTGTTATAATGTTGTGTGAGTGAATTAAAGCAGATGGATTTCGCGTCACGTGACATTTGTTTGATGTAAGTTTTAACTTTTAATTCATGGTTTCACAAATAAGACTATTTAAATGTCTGTTTGTGTCCATGTCAAAGCAAGGCGGGAAGCACTGGTTTCCAGATTTTATGAGTGTGTTGCTGAGACAGAGACAAGTCTCAAATAAAGTTAATTTTCCCCTGATTTGTGTGTCTGAAAAATGTCATTTTTGTGTCAGAATGTTTGGAGGATATGTGTCTTGTGAAAAATGGGTCCAAATATGGATCTTAGTGACGATGGGGCAAAAGAATTGGTCAACTTTGATCAAGTTCATTTCTCCTGCAAGAATAAATGGACTAAAAACTTCTTAGCCTCCTAAAGGGGCGGGGCCATGGCGAAACCCATGTGACACTGAAACAGGAAATGAACGGCCAGTGAAAGGTGTCGCTTTTTATTAACTGTCTCTGGTCAAAGCATTGTTGAGGTCTCTCTGATGTTGTAAGAAAAGATTTCGTGTCAACCTTAAGGAAAATTATGAGAATTGAACTTAGTTATGTATGTATGTATCTACAGAACAAATCTCTTGACTTATTGTGAATGACAACAATAATGGCAATCAAATGCGCCAGGAAAAAAAAAAAAGTCATCTTCTATGACAACACGTGCAATAAAACACAAGTTCAACAGAGAAAAGCTCAAGTCTCCAAGATCAAAATCTAACAGAGTTAAAACACAGAAGAGTTTTACAAAGGACTCTTTTGATTTGTTTTAATAGTGTGTTAATTTTTGCTGCCTTGATACTACTTGTCAAAGCATGTCAGCCTCATGAGTGCTGTAAAAAGTCAGACTTTACAGGTTTGGGCATACCTTTGTAGTGTAAAGGACACACTGTCCCATGATACCGTATTGTCTGAAGATATAATAAATATTTCTGTGTCTGCATGATTACAAAACGTAAGCTGTAATCTACATTTTGTTTGGAGCTTCAAATGATGCATGCATTCTACCAATAGAGCCATTTCTCATAAGAGTAACACAAACATTTTGCTGAGTCTTGCCTCAAAGCCTTAAGTCAAAATCCATATTTCTTTCTTGTGTAAGTAGGGTCACAGACTCGGGTTTAAAACCTCTGCAGTTCCTGTCATGCCATATTTCACAGAGCAGTGGGTGAACACAGAGCAGAGCTGACAACTCTCACTGCATGAGGGGAGAAGGCTCAGTTCAAAAACAGCTTGACTCCCTGATAAATGGACTGGCCACTGGCCTGTTAGCTGACAGCGCTGGCCAGAATGAGCCAGTTAACAAAAAAACTCTGGTCTGTTTAGATGTGAGACATGCAGTCCTAACACATCCAGAGTAAATTCGATATATTTGGAGAGACTGGTCATTGACTACTGACACACTTTGGCCAAGGTTCAGTCCCCATCCATGTCTGGTGGTGAGTTGAGCGAAGTTTTGACAAAATTTGCAATAAAATGGATGACAGCAGTAGTGTAATTATTAAAAAAACCTTAATTAAAAACTTTGCTCTAATTGTTAACAAATCATGAATGAGAAAACCTGTTCTAAAGAGTAAAAATTTGAATATGTCAACCTGAGTCATATTCTCTGCTCCACCCCAGCAATATGTTTATTGACTTTTTATACATTGAAAATACAGAACACTCATAAAAACGCCCTCCCCTCAATATGAATTTTAATATAAATAAAAATTATGGACTTATTTTTATTAAAGTAAGAAGCCAAAGCAACTTTCTCAATGACATTGAAATAGTCTGCTAGAAAGTCCTGTGGCTGTCGGGTCAAACTTGTGCCCAGGACACACATGTTGTGTCAACGTGCATCAGTGCATCTTCGTCGCCCATCTGCTGTGTCTCGCTCACAGTTGTCTTTCAGCCGTTTTCCTGCATAGAGTTTTCGTGAAAATGTTTCATGTCATTTTATATATTTGATATATTTAATTCATATTGAGTTTACACAAAAATCTGTGTGCCTAAAAGTGTAAGAGAAGAAATAAATTAGAAAAACTGAGAAATCCCTCTTTATTTGGCCTGTTATTTTTTTTAAAAAAGCTAACAA
>JAQFJB010000020.1:1432262-1444353 GCA_029874875.1 Naso minor
AGAACTGCGCGTCTTGTGGTAAAAATCGGTGAGCCAACTGCGCTGAAGTATCGTGTCGCTGCCAGCGTGCGTGAGACGTGCGTCTCCCGCGTGCTGTGTGGCTGCTCTGATCTGTTTTAATGGGCACCAAAAAAATAAGCAGACGTGCTGCCGGCGCAGATGCGACTCAGACGCGGGGTGTGTGTTCCAGCCGTTAGCATCATGGTCATCATCTTAATTTTTATCGTCCCTGTCATGGTTGCCATCATCATCAACGTCGTCCATTATGGTTGCTGCCATTATCATTGTCAACATCATCATTGCTGTAACAGCTGATTTTATACAATGTCATCGTGACTATCATGTTTATCATCATGTCATCGATAACATCATCCCCACCACTGCCATTAGTGTCGACATTATCATCAGTGTCCACTGTCATGGCTGCCACCATCACTATCACATCAACATTAGCATCATCACATGACAACCATCATAAACAGAATCATGAAGTCATCCCCATTTCCAATTTGTTGTTATTTGCTCCTCTTGTCTTCTCTCCTCTGTTCACACACATATGTTGGCCACAGCATGCACATAAACATACACACACAACACACACTCACGCCATAATCCCCTGACCTTTTTTGTCAGAAATTTCTGGAAACCTTCCAGAGGAGAGTTATGATGTGCCGCTACATTGTGGTCACTGCCTGCTGCGACAGAGGGAGGGAGCAGGAAAAAAATACACGACAGAGGACAAAGAAAGATAGGAATGATGTAATGAGCTCCGCATCGAGAGACACAACAGAGTGTACACACAAACACACACCCAAGGAAACATCACCACCTGAATGTGCCTCATTTTAATATCCTGCTGCTTTTTTTTCTTTCTTTCTCTTTTACACTGTTTCATTTTGCCTTTTGAGTTGTTTTTCTCGGGCGGTTTCTATTTCATATTCTCTGTCGGGAATATATCATTTTATGCTGTTGACCAAAATGTAGACACACTAATATTTAGTTCCTCCATGTGCTGTTTCCTTAGTAATCAATTATGTTTCACTCATACAAAAGGGAAGTAAAATAGAAGGTAAACCCACATCAATTTATTACCCACATTTGATACTTGTTAATGAATGAGTCATACTTTTCACACATGAATTATAATGATGGGCATTATTTCACAGTACGGTACTTAAAAGAGGATTTTCACAAAATTCAAAATCCTCACCCTCAGTGCTTTTTACTGTGATCAAGTTATTTCAGAGACGCTTTTTCCCCGAGGTACTTACATCATTTTGTCCACCCCCTTGACTGTGAGTGCTTTAAATAAACAGCTCGCAAACATTCACACACAAACACTGTCCTGCCTCTTTCGCTCGCCTCTCAATCGAAGATCTTTATTCTCTTGTCTCAGAGGTAACGCTTTTCTGTTTTCTTGCTTGGTTAATTTTTAATTCCGCGTAGACTCACAGATGTCTCCCTGGACCCGAGTCCCTCTGTGGTAAAACATCAGTGGGATAAACGATGTGTGCTGCTGCATGTACTGATGGAGATAGTTAGGAAGCAAGATGAAAAGCCTCATCTCTGGGATACAGAAGATGAAAGTGAAACCTTGTTTTGAACGTGGGTTGCAGTATGTTGTTAGATCTCCCCAACTCGTCTCATCCTTTTTGCTCACCATCCAGCCCATATTAGAACCACGTCAAGGGCTAAAGCTTTATAATAAAGCAACCATTTCTTTCCCTCTAATCAGCCGGATCTAGCGCATTTTAATACAGCTAATTCTGTCGCTAGGAGCAGGCACACCATTTTCCTTACCTTGACCTCGTACTAGCAGATGAAACTACACATTCTGAGAGATATAAATAGTGCGACTACTACTAATTTGCAATATATTCAATTCCAGTATGACAAGTCCTCATTTACTGCACATTCTGTTAAGTTTCTGTCTTATGATACTGTATTTATTGAAGTGATTAAGCTGAGTCAACATGTCCCTCACATTAACAAAATCCTTTAAATAATTCACAAGGACTAGTGATCCATTTAGGTTTTAGCTCTGTTTAATTTCCTAGACTGTCAGTAAGACCTCGCATTTATATTCAGAAAATCAAACAGCTTTGAGTGTTAACCTGAATTCTTATTAAAGTTTCAATAAAGCAGTGCCTTTTCATAAAATTGTCAAACCAAAAATGCCATTTTTTATTAGATTTTCCCTCCAGATTAATTGCACAAGTTTTACCTCAACATGCTGTGACAGTTTAGATTGCCACACTTGCATGTTGACAGTCCACTGCCTGGAGGAAAATTAAAACTCGCCACATTAAATATCCTGTTTCATTAACACCTATATGGAATTTGTAATGGGTTAATAAATAAATAACACAGCCATTTTCCACTCACCACAAACATGTCAGGGCCTTCATGTAGAAAAATGAATGGTTTGACGCCTCAAACTAACAAGGACTCCATGTTAAAAAGCCAGTGTGCCAAGGTTACTCAGAAAAAATAAATAAATAAAAATAAAGAGGTGGCCAAAGCCCCCTTAAGTCATGAAATTGCATCTCTGGCTGTCACCTTCAGTCTGTCATCTAATCAGTCCTTTTGCCTTCTCTACCTCCTCCTTTTCTTCCCCTTCTTCAGACATTAGGGAGAGTGGAAGCCCCAAACCGGTGATGGTTTTCATCCACGGGGGCTCCTACATGGAAGGAACTGGGAATATGTTTGACGGCAGCATCCTGGCCAGCTATGGGAATGTGATTGTCATAACTGTCAACTACCGGCTGGGCGTCCTAGGTAAGGATCCTGCTGCACAGTGATGCACAGCCATGACTGTCATTCTTTATCCATTCTTTCTTTGCTCTTTCTTCCTTTGTAGGTGATTCAATAAGTTTAGCTCAAGCTTAGTATGACCATTTTCTTTCTTTCTCTCTTTCGTCTCTCCTTCCTGTGATGCTGCTGCTGGTGTTTGTGAATGACTTGCATCAGGCCTGAAGCTGTATCATTCAAGATTATTCTTTCTTTGCATCAGTCTCTTTTGGTGTTGCTGCTTGTCACATCCCAGAGTTCAGCTTAGCCGGAATACAAAAAACTAGCGTTCAAATATTTCTCAAATGATTTTATTTCTCCTATCAGTGTTCTTGTTTTTTTCCAACTCTTGTCCCCTTCTTCTATTTTTGCTGAGTCTTTAGCGGCTGCTTGTGACGATCCAGAGAGCTAAGCATGATTCTGGTTCTTTAGTAGGAATCTAGCTCCCCTCGCTTCAGTTGGTCTTCACTATTATTATTACCGCTCTCACTGCTTTGTTCAGACATTTTGTTAAAATGCTGGATCTTGGTTGTGATTTGTTCTCTTTTTAGATTGTTATGGAAAGTTATTTGGAAGGTCGAAAGAAAATTAAGCTCTCAGATAGAGCGGCTCTCTGTCTATTCGGCAGTTATTTAAATTACGTTGTCCATTGCAGCGTGTGGGGATACAAACTGATGTTGTTTGAAGTTGTTTGAAATATTTTGGGAATAATATTATCAACCCATTCTATTCAGAAAAAAAAAACAACAAACAAGCATTTGACGCTTGTGATTGATGTTTTGGTGATATCTCAGCTTTCTTTTGATGTGCGCAGCCTGTTGTAGTGACAGACTTTACATCCATACCTTTGCTGTTAACACTGAAATGTTCACTTGGACATAACAAGCTGTTCCTGTTTTTGTTAGGAATGACACATCCATTACAGAGCTGAGTGTTAAATTTGGCTCGGTCACCATGTTTTTACCCTGCACATCTCCTCTCTTATACTCAGTAGCCTTTCATCTACCATGGTAATATCTTCTCTGATCTTAAATCTCCTTTTTTTTTTTTTTTTTTTACTCCCACCTCTGCTTTATTCCTCCTCTATCTTATCTTTTCTCATCAGTCTAATTCTTAATTCCTTTTCTTCTGTGTATGGATGACACTGCCTCACCCAGAGGGCAGGTGTATATTGCGACACATGACGAAAGCGAAGGTTCGCCACCGCCATCTCAAATGAGATTATGCTGTCATTTGCTCTGATGGAAGGAACAATTTCATTTCATTGTTTTGGTTGCTGGGGTTTTTCTCACTTTCTTATTAAGCTATAGCAGAATAAAGGTAAAGAGCAATTTCCGCTGTTCATTCTATCAAAATATCGTCAGCGCGAGTGCAGGTGCATTTACCTGTGTGCATGTGTGCATATGGTGAATGAGCAGAGAGGCTTAAAGGCCATTCTTTGACAAGCAAAAACAGAAAATGACACACAAAAAAATTCTCTACAGTCTGTCTGCATTGTCTCTGTGTTCTCTTATCACTTATTCCAATCCAGAACTCTTTTCCTTGACTTATTATTTGTCTGAATTGCAGATACTATGTGTCAATGCAAATCTAATGGTTTGAATAGAAGCTGATGACGTACCCAATATTAAATTTCCCAACAGCTGGAAATCAGGCAATAGAAATTTTCCAGTTGTACATGGCAGCGGAGCAATCCTTGTTCCCTTCTCTTCTATATATAACCTTCAGTCAGCCCGTGACTGAATGGACAAGCCCCCTCAGAAACCTTCGAGCTCTGCCAAAACCACTAAAGTGAATCATCTGCATTTACCACTCAAGTAGTCCTTTTCAATATGCACTTATATCTGTTCAATGGCTCAGACCTTGCATGTGTTCAGGGCTTAGATGGAAACCCTTGACCCCCCTGTTGTGAGGAAACAGTGCTAACTTTGTGCTAGCATAGCTAAAAGATTATAGCAAGAAACACTACACAGTGATTGTCATGGAAAAGCTGTTTTAATAGAGTTAATCAAAAGTTGTCAGTAATCAACCAAACATACCACACACACTGTTTTCAGTGTTTTCTAATGATCATAAATGGAGTCATGTTGAGTGTTAGGAATTTTTTTAATTATTATTTTTGTCACATTTTACTCATGTACTGAATAACAGAATTGATTATTAAAAAAAAAAAGTCTACCCTCTTGCAGTGCAACAATTATGTTATGGGAAAATGCTGATAAGTACTGAAATGTCAGTGTTAACATTGTTTTAAGCATTAAGAGCATATCGTTTACAAATTACATCTTTCTCTTACAAAGCAGAGTCATCACAGAAAGTCCAAACATTGATGAAAATGCCAAAAAGAGGAACAATAAGGACAAACATATACACTAAAGCAATGATCAGATTAATCAGATATGTACATCTTAATATTATTTTGATGTTACGAGAGCGCTCTGTCTCTCTCTCTCTCTGTCTCTCTCTCTCTCTCTGTCTCTCTCTCTCTCTGTCTCTCTCTCTCTCTCTGTCTCTCTCTCTGATGTGTGAGCTCTTAGGTGCTGCGAGCCTCATGGTGCTGAGGGAAACTGTATCCCTGCTGGTTAACATGAGGCGCCGCTGTTTGCTCTCAGATTAGACTCTATGTGTTTGTGTTTACCCCCCTGGCAATGGACAAAAGCATACGGCTCTACCTCACCAAACATGTGATGGTGTGTGTGTGTGTGTGTGTGTGACTGACAGGGAGAGTGAGTGCTCAGCTACAGTAGGTGTAAGACTCATAACCGCTGGGCTTTCCAGTCAGTCATCCAGTTTTTAGCCAGTGTGTGAGTGAGTTCAGTAAGTAGCTCCACTTCTTGACAAGTCATTTCGTTGGCAAAAGACAGAAGTTTTTTTTTATTCCCGAGCCTGGCTCAGTATTGTTTTGTTTTTTTGTTTTTTTTTCAGAAATTGCCACTAACTCTCAAATGATGTGAACAGTTCTTAGAACAATGTGGACATCTTTTTTTGTGAATATGTTTTACTTGTTTTAAATATGTAATTAGTACAAAAATGTATATTATCCTACACATGCATTAATGAGGTTAATAACCCATACCTGTCCACTGGCTGACCCATGCATCAAGGGCAAGTGGGTCAGCAGTCAGGTAGATCTTTGCAGGCCTGGCATTAGTGAAATGGGCCCTACGCACAACCTTTAACTGTAGTAAGCGATGTTTAGCAGAAGTGGGTGAAGTGTGTATCAATTCTAATATAGAGTCCCAGTGGTTATCTGTTAGAACAACTTCTAGATCAGAGTGAACAATGTGGACATTAACACTCTTGGTACAGCTGTACAGCTTAAGTTCGTCCCCAGGTTACTTCCATGTAGAGGAGGGGTCATTACACGCATTTATTTTGACATACAGAAACCTCCATATAGTGGATTGCAACAGTTGTTAATGATTACACACACATTTGTCACCCTTCTCACATTGACAGCCCTTTCACAAACATAGAAAAGTACAGTAATATTAGTGACAGGGCAGTTTTTCGTCGAGACAATGACTGTGGTGTTTGTGCACGTGTCTGCTCATACAGCAACCTGATGAACGACATAAAATATGATATAAAATTAAGGTTATGCAGTTTCATTGAAACACATCATGTGAAAAACACCACAAAACTGTATTTTTCTAAATATTTACCTAAACACACAAACAGTTGAGGTATAATACCTGATAATGTAACATTTATGTTTCCTGTTGACAATACCCATCAGCTCATCACCATTGACCCATCAGTGCATGTGGTTGGTTTGAATGTTGGGGGCTTGTCAGAGTCAGTGCTCTCTTGAAGCAAATCCCGACACTGAATTTAGTAGTCAGCCCCAGAGTAGTTTGCTGGACCCACAGTTTGATTAGTTTTCACAGTCATGGACCAAACATACAGAATTCTAATGGAAAGTGTCCTTGAGTCCAGAAACCCTCCTTGATTGACGTACATGTGAAAACACTCTTAGATGCCATAAAAAGCCTCCAGGGTAGACAAGAGCTTAGAAAGCATGGAAACACATGGATGAATGAATGAATTAAGGCTGGTTCGTACTCAAACGACAAGTGCCTGTTGACAGTGTCTCCAGATGAACTGTATTTATTTAGCGCTTTTCTAGTCTTTCAGCTACTCAAAGCGCTTTTACAACAAACATCCCATTTACACCCAAAGGGCAGGTGACTTCTCTGCAAAGAGCCAACCAACTCAACAGGAACTCATACACACACATCCACACACCAATGGTGCCATTTGGAGCAATTTGGGGTTCAGTATCTTGCCAAAGACACTACGACATGTAGGCCAGAAGAGCCGGGGATTGAACCACCGATCTTCTGATTGGTAGATGACCCGCTCTACCTACTGAGCCACAGCCGCCCCTATCAAAACATAAAAGAATGTGTCGTCTGACAGTGTCTTGCATGTGTCAACACTTATAAGGTCGATGTCGTTTTGATTTATCTTACATTTTGATTGGTTGGTTGGAGGGAGTGCCCTGTCATTGCCATGGAGATAGAGACAGCGCTCTGCTTGCTTTGGTCAAGAAGGAAAAATTAGTAACCTAGCGATAGATGGCTTTGAGAGTCGACTGGGGAAAGAGAGGACAAAATATCCTCACCTGTACGACCCATCGTGTAGGGTTTTTTAAAGACGCCCAAAAAACATCAAACTCCTGGGGAGGAAATAGCTTCCAAGGACGTAACTTATTCTCCTTGCTACTCTCTACACTGGTTTATCAGGCGCACAGACCACAACCATTTCCTCCCTTGACTCCTCCTCCTCCGCAGTAAAATTAAATTGAAAATTTCCTCTTCCTCGGACAAATCAAATGTGTCACAGTGTTTTGCCATTTTTCATGAACTGCAAGTAATTACTGCTGTACCACTTTGCCATACAGAGAAGCCATGGAGAACACAGCTTGCACCACAGACAGCTTTCAACACTTCAACATAGTATCAGGTGTGTCGTCCAACACTTTTCTCAAGACCCCTGTCATCAACGTCTTTCAAGCATAAAACAGCCTTAAGGGTGAGTCCTTTTCGTAAGGTCTCACTAACCAATCTCAAAAAAGCAAAACAAAAACAAAACAAAACAAAACAAAAACAAATATCAAGATAAAGTTGAGAAGTCAGTGTTGAGCATCCTTCGTTTATTAGTGATTTTCAGTTGTCTCCCAGACTCATAATTATGTTTCTAGCTGGTCAGTTAGCCTCCATTGGTTAAAGCAGCACCTGTTGGTTTGCAGATGCTGCTCTGCTGACAGAACTCCCTACTCTCGCACCAGTGATTTTTCTCCTTGGCTTAGTGTGTGTTTGTGTATTTGTCAGAGCCAGCGCTTTGCAGGAAACCATTAGTGGCTTTAAATATGCAGGGCTGCTGACGTGAAGCTGTATTTATCGTTTAAGGGCCTTGGCTACAATGGATTTGGCCATGGGGCACATATATAGTATGATACTGTCAGTGTGAATCTAAGGGTGGGTCTGTGTGTTTAATGAATTAGCAGTTTCTTCTGCCTGCAGATGAGGTGTTAATGGAACACATGGCATAGTGTTGTCAAAGTGTCATTATTAATGGTGGCAAGTATTTATTGTCCTCATCATCTCACTTGTCCTTGATTTAAAATGGAACACTCTGCTTTAAGGATGGTTTTGTCGTGTTTTTAGGCACTTAAGAAGCCAAGCACTCTATCATCGGTATGTTCAGATATGCAGACAAGTGATCAATGGTGCTATTTGGTGGGACACATGAAGATAATGTCATTATATTTTAATATAAAGGTCTGTCTCACTCTAAACACTTTGCAATCTTACACTCTGCCCCCAATTAATAAAACATAATAGTGTTGGTTAAACAATTCTGAATATGTGAAACTGAGGGAATAGGTCAACTATTGTAAACACAAAAGCACAGAAGTTGAGTGTAAATGCCAAAACATGGAAATAATGCCTCTGCAGGTCGTGTTTGTTGTATTTCAAAGCAGTGGACTGTGTCTTTAAGGCCAGGCCCTAACAGTGTTGAGATTGTTTCGGTCCAGCCGAAACCTTTAATCATGCTGATTAATGAGGTGCATTTTCCTGACTCAAACCTTCTCCAAATACCCCTACCATACATCAGCCATTCAGCCAATCCATCAAGCCTCTGATTGTTTTAAGATATACCTGGCCAGTAAAATATCCATTTCTCTGCATGGCACGGCTCCTCTGACACTGGCCCACTCTCAGCACCACAGTCACATCTACAGACTCCAGTCCTGGCTTAAGAAAGGGCCGTGCAGAAAAGGGACCAGTCAGCGAGCAGCGGCAAAAGACAATTGATCTGATGTCATTGGACTGATAATTAATACTGTCCATATAGACTTCTAGTATGTGCATTTTTTTTACATAGATATAAACTCTACATACCCAATGATCAGTTCAAATGACAGAAGAATTAGATGAGAACAAACAAGGGCAATTTTTGGTAAAACAAAAGCAGAAGAGAAAACAAAGTGTTCTACAGTACTAGCTAAAGAAATTCACAGTAAATAACATACGGTAAAAATCAGTTTACTGCAGAAAATCACAGTTGGAAACGATTATGTAAAAAATCGCAGTAGTCAAGGACTACTTCACTACTACTATACATACTCACTACTATATACTGTATATACTACTATTAATATAATTATATATTATAAATAGTGTGCAGTGTTTCTGGTGGAGTTGATCTTTGGCTGAGTGGTCTGTGTGGTTGACTTTAGTCTGGGAGAGGAGGGTTAAAAACCTCCTGTAGGAACCCTTTCTTGTGAAATACATATAAACTGCATATGCTACTCTACAGTGCAGAAACCAACACAGAAAAAGAATTACAATAAAGCAGCAAGCAAGTGTTAATACACTTTACCGTAAGGAACAGTACTGCAAACCAAAATACAGTAAAGAAATCAACACTGTAAAAAGAATTACAGTAATTCTTTCAGTACTGTAAATGCATTTACAATAAAGAAACCACTACTGTAAGTACAGTAGTTTTACTGTCAACATAATCACAATATGTTAATGGTTAATTGCTGCTGGTAGGTTACTGTAATTTTCACAAGACTTTTTTTACAGCACAAACATGAACTCCATCATTATAACTCTGGGTGTCAGTGGAGTGATTTAATGTCCAAATGCTGAGAAAATTCATAGGATGTATGCTTGTACTTTTTTCAGCATGCTGTACACGCTTTCATCAGATCCGGCAAGCAAGGCTTTAATTGTATCCAAACTAGGCCGGCATTTGTTTGCTTGAGGAGCGTATCCTCTCACACAGGCATTATCCCTGATGTTTACCCTTCCCAAATATTACTCCCTCCCCCTTCCACTCTCTCATTCACACATATCTTCTTTCCTTTTCTCCCTCCACATTAATTGAGTTTTCTTGTTCCCTTTAGTTTTCGTCCTGCTGGCATATTGTTACAGACTATTATTTTCATACTTATTAATTTCTTTCTCCTTGAAACAAATACCCCAGTGATACGGCTTCATTGCTCTTTCTGTGCCCTGTGCTATCTCCCCTGTCCTCTTCCCTCCTTCTCGTCCAAGCTTCTACTACTCACTCACCAACTCATGAAATGCCTCTGACCCTTAAACGAAGTGCTTCTCTTGAGTCTTTATTAGTAGTTATTAAGTTGTTTGGAGAGGGAGTTATTTGGAGAGGATTTGTTTCCCCTTTGCACCATTGGTGAGACCAGCTTTCCCTTAACCTGATAAATACGGAATTTGCGCGTATGTTTACTGTGTAAATACTGCAGGTTGTGCAGATACCACACAGACACAAGGAATTCACTGACAATTGGCTGCCTCTATTGCCCTCTATAATACATAATATTAGGAATGATTCCATGCCAGATGGCCAGGAACTGAATGTACTTCTCCACAATACAAAATCCGAAAAAAAAACAAAAAGACAGTAAAAATTAAGCCGGGATTTTCTCACAACTTCAGATATCTGAGGGAAGTGAAATTACTTCTAATTTAACAAGTAAGATGAAAGCTAGCGAACTCTCTCACTGTTTTTTGTAAAAGTGTAATTGTAAGTATTTTTATTATGACACGTGCACTATACACAAAAGCTATTTTGTTGGAATCCTGGGTTAGTGATTTAGCTTTCTATTAAGCCAGGCTTTGCTGCATCCGAGCCATTCAACGCTGGCAGGCTTTACAGTATGTGTGTGCCTGTGTGTGTGTGTGTGTGTGTTTTTGTGTGTTTAAGTGTATCATCAGCAGACCTTTTGCCATGCTGCTTGGATGTTCTCTCCTGCAGATTAGCCAAATGAAGCTCAAACATTTCCTCAGCTATTTCAGGGCAGAGGGAGCTTTGATCAGTGGACAGGCTGCATTGAGACATGTTGTATTATTTGCTGCAGTATTCCCTACTTTCTGTCCTGCCATGTGTCAGAATCTCTATTTCTATGGAGAAAGAGTTGGGAGATATTTGAAATTTGAAGAAACTCTCTTTGTCTAATGATATACGGTACACTGTAGACAGAGAGTGAGACGGAACAATAAATGGCATGATAATGCTCTACAAGTCCCAACATTTCAGTGTAGTAATTCTCCCTGTGAGCTGGTAAATTGCAAGAGATTGCTGTAAAGTCAAACCTCAGACCAAACAGACTATGTACGAGATCAGGGACAACATAGAATTGGTGCAAAATTGGCCCAAAGTTGCCATTAGAATGCGAGCTGTTTAGTGAGTGTGATACTTAATTCAAAATAATAATTTAAATGCAGATGTTAATTTTCTAAACTGAATGGTAGGAATGAGAGCTTTAGCTTTTAAATTCCACTATATACTGTATGTTATGATCAGCCAGTTTTCCTGTGGAAATGTCCACAATTTAAATGCTGTTCTGGCCTCGATGAAGAAACAATTTTGTGTGCACACTGAGTCCTTGTGTTAAACTGCAATGTTTTCAGTGTGTTCAATGCTACTTATAAAGAGCTAACGGCAGCTGAAATTTGGCCAAAATATCAGCTATTAGCTGCATAATTACAACTGTGTGTAATGCTTAGCAGTTGGACCAAGTTACCCGCTCTCAGTGTTGTTATCTTGTAGTTAAATCCACCAGATTGTGGGTTTTTTTGTGCTTTTTTTCTTCTTCTGGCTTCCTCTTCTTACTTGTCTCAGCCGTGTGTGCTGTTGTCGGTAACGGAGGTATCGGAATTTTTTTCCTCGCTGATGGCTGTTGTTGCGCCATTTATTTCACTCAGCTCTGTAGCTGCTCGGAGATTTGAGCTTGACTGAGCACTGGCGTGAACTGAGGAGG